>JADBJO010010992.1:57500-62500 GCA_016801955.1 Conus betulinus
GATTTTGTATAGCATGGTATGGCGGGCAGATGAAGGTGACATTCAAGATGTGACGCTGTAGACCTAGCGATGAAAGAAAAGAGGTATACATTCTTTTTTCCACACAAAAAAAAAAAAAACAAACAAACAAACAAAAACAAAAACATCGGAAAAGTCCTAGTTTAGGAGCCATCCATCCTGTTGACGTTGACTGACGCTCTCAAGGAAAGAAACGCTTCTTTTCGTGAGAGTGCGAATCAAAGAGATCGACACAAATGGGGCTTCTAAACCAGGGCACTGCCCACAGATCTAACACAAGTTTATCAAACAATTGTCATGGGTTTTGAATATCAGTATTATTAGGTCTAACTTTCAGACTCGGATCTAATCATCGTAACCCATGTTAACAAAGCACAACGGTCGAAACCTAGATGTAACGTGGCCGTCTGTAAAAGCCAATGAGACTTGGATCCCTCACCGTATTCTGTCTTGAGCAACTTGTGACACATATCGAGCAGGTGTCGCTGCAGCCTGGTTTGCCATGATAGTAACCACACAAGCTGGGAACTAGCCTGGTAGGCTATTATGATGTTTTTGCACGAGAGTCGTGAGTATTTTCCCCTGACCCTATCTCTCATGACGTCATGATGAAGATTCGTCACAGTTTTCTTCCGTCACCTACCTCTCTCTCTCTCTCTCTCTCTCTCTCTCTCTCTCATGGTTAGATACGAGTGCGGGTTTGTAAACGTGAAATTTGTGTGCCCTTAGTACTGTAGTAACAGGGCTGGATCAGAGTTTCTAAGGTGGGGTGCTGGTAAATGTTTTAGGCTGGGGTCCAGGGGCGCCTAGGCCTGGGGTCTAGGGGCAAAGCCCCGCCGGTGGGAGGACCAAGGGGGCAAAACCACCGGCTGTAAATTGGTTTTTGACATTTTAAACGCTGTTTCGCGGCATCTCCTATGAGCTGGGGAGACATTATTAATAGCGTTTTATCAGTTGGTTGGGGGGGGGGGGGGGGGGGGGGGGGGGGGGGGTGCTGATGACGATACAGTGGAAAGAGGGACTGGAGGGTGGTTTCTTTCTTTCTTTCTTTCTTTTTTTGAGCCGAGTTTTTTTTTTTTGTTTTTTTTTTAGCCGGTGGAGGGGGGGGGGGGGGGGGGGGGGGCTGTAGTACTAAAGCCCCCCCCCCCCCCCTCCCCTGGATCCGGCCCTGAGTAAGGATGTGCCTTCTCTTTGTTTAACTGCGAAAATGTAAATTTGAACTCGTGTGGGTTTTTGGTCTTGTTTTTGTCTATACAGAGAGGGCGATTGTGTGATTAACTTTTGTGAGGGTGGCAGTTCCAAAATCCTACCACCGAACAGGCTTAAGCGGTGGAGATTGTGTTCCAGTGCCCTTTATAGTGCTAGTGATCAGTTGTCGCCCCTGAATAATACTTGATTTATTATGTAACTTACATCCTTCACAAAGAATGATAGAAAGAATCATGCTTTTCCCAACAGAATATGATGATTAACTGTGCTTAACAGTTTGTGGCCAGGTGTTGCCTGACTGATTTTCAAACGGAGACAGCTGTTTTGGTCCAGTCCTTTATATTGTCGGACCAGCTCTTTCTCTGCCGTCCTCGTCTGCGCCCTCCTTCAACGGTACCTTGAAGGATGGTTTTGGAGAGGGTGTTGTGACGAATGACGTGGCCAAACCATGCCATCTTCCGTCGTTTGACGGTTGCCAGAAGTGGTTCGTGGGGCCCAACTAGGTTAGTGACCAGGTTCCGCACATAATCATTGGTCTTGTGTTCTTTGTAGGAGATGCGGAGTAGTTTCCTCAGGCACCTGGTCTCAAACGCCTGGATTCTTCTTTCTGATGTTGCTCTTCCACACTCTGTTCAGTCTGGCCATCGCTGCTGATGCGGAGTTGTCCTGATTCGGATTTCTGCTGTGTGCAGGTGCCATCTTTGGACAGGGTTGCTCTCAAGTACCTGAAGCTGGTCACTTTTTCCAGGGGCTCACCATTCATGGTTATGTTGGCACTGCTGTTAGTCGTGCTGTTGACCATGACCTTTGACTTCTCTGTGCTGACCTCCATGCCGTAGGCACTTGCTCTTGTGACAAGTCTGTTTGTGAGATCCTGGAGCTCGGTGTTGCTGCCCCCCATGAGGTCGATATCGTCTACGAAACGAAGGTTGCATGGATGACTTGGACGAGCCTTATATCAATATTGAAGTCTTTGAGAACCTGCCATAGGCCGTTGTGCCACACCTGGTCGAATGCCTTCTTAAAGTCAATGAAGTTGTGGTGTTGTAGATGCCTTTCAATCAGTTGAAAATTGCCGAGTCCTGTGGGCTGTACGCCTTGATAATTCATTACGGCTCTCTCTCTCTCTCTCCTCTCTCTCTCTCTCTCTCTCTCTCTCTCTCTCTCTCTCTCCTCTCTCTTAGTATTATTTGGATATATATATATATATATATAGGAGAGGGCGGATTTTGTTCCAGACTATTGAAACGCCCATGAAGGGAGAGAGAGAGAGAGAGAGAGAGAGAGAGAGAGAGAGAGAGAGAGAGAGAGAGAGAGAGAGAGAGCGTCTCCCTCCGTTAAGTTAGTGTTTTACGACATCTTTATTAAACAAGTGACTATGGCATGGGCTTGATATCTCGCGGGTTATGTGACACGTTACTGATCGGCTATCACAGTGAATGGGAAAAAAAAGGAGTAACCGTGAAGTGTTCAGCACTATACATGTCCCAGATGAAGTGGGAAGCAGCATTCATGATTCGTCTGGCACAATACTGATGTGTGACCACAGTGAAAGAGAGCCAGGCAATAATCATGCTGTGGAGCAGTGATTTTTTTTCTTTTTTTTTTTCTTTCTTTTTTTTTTTCTTTTTTTTTTATATGTACCCCAGGAGAGAGAGTGCTGCCTCATGCATTAATGAGCTTGATGGCTGTTTTGCTAGGATTTTGTTCAGAGCGACCGCACTTAGTAAAGTGGTCACAATATATACAGTCGGGGTCCCTTTTCTTTCACCCCTTCTAGAGAATTATTACTTAAGAAGACGCTCTTCTGTGTTACCACCAATACCCATGGGTTGGTCTTCCATTAGTGATAAGAGCGGGGAAAATATTTGAGATGTTTCATATTTGTTACATAAGACGGTAGATAACACGGTACCAGGGACATTGGGAGGATATATCTATTTGAGTGGAGTATGTGAATGGTGTGGTAAACAACTCCTTATAGTTTGCAGGAGCTGTCTGTCCCCCCCCCACCCCCCCACCCCCCCACCCCTCCACCATTCCTGCTGGGCGTTGGATGCTGCCTTGCTGTACCCTTCCCTCCCATGGGTGTACCTACGCTTGATGCCTTCACCTTACCTGTAGCAAGGGAGACCCATAACCCTACCCTCTTTCCCCCTCTCTTCCCCTTACACACACGCCTTCACCCTCCGCCCCCCCCCCCCCCCCCCCCCTCCTCTCTCTCTCTCTCTCTCTCTCTCTCTACCTTTCCTTTTTCCACCTTCACTGTCGACAGCGTTGGCTGCGTTGTGAGGGTGAGATTTTCGTTGGCTGCGACCCGAGTCACTCTTCTGTGGCAGCTTTCACTGCACAGTGGGCCGTAGCAGCCTGCAGTTTGATCTCGTTTGTGTGGAACCCTTATCACAAACAAAACAAAAAAACAAACAAACAAAGAAGAACTGAAACAATTACCTGAATGTATGCTACGTGTCAGAAGGTGTGCAAAACATTGAATTGTCACTAATTTCACGGCATCGTAGTCATTGTCGACACTGTCGTTGTAGCTTAATCCAGTCTTCATGCCGCCAATGCCTGTTTAAAAACAACGATAATGATAACGGTAAAAAAAAAAAAAAAAAATAATAATTTGAGAATGAAGGGTGCATGACAATAAAGGCGTGTATGGAAAGTGGAAGGATATCAAGAAGTAAAAAGAATATACTAAGCCCGGTTGAAAGGAGAGGTGGGCGGGATGGGGGTAGGGGTGGACATGCACTTTCCTTCCTTTGTGGTAGCCCCGTTAGTCTCCTCCCCTTCCCCGCTCCCACCCCCTTCTTTTCCCTTAAACGGACCCCTCAAAGAATGAGTACATTCTTTTACCTTCAGAAACTGAGTTGTCGTAACTGGCTCACCAGTCCGATTCTGTTCATTTAGTTGTAATCTGGCATCGCCGTCGTCTACTGGGATACGACACTGCCAGAATAGGTCCCTTTTTCTCGTAAACCTGCACAACATTGCTGTCGGGACTCCATGGGACGCACCAGCTGCTGTGCGCAGGACATCAGGCCTGTGGTCCACGGTAAGGTCACAGCAGTTGACCATAGTATCCATTGCACCCTATCCCAAACTCGGATTTTGTCTTACGAAAATAAGACAGCAAAACATATCTGAAGGCTTCAGCATGTGATCACTTGACTGTGTTGGATTGTTGGGTTTTTTCGCTCGCTTAAATAAAAACTCGATATCCGTGCTGTGTGGCTTCCATTGTTGACACAGGCTTGGCGCTCATTTTATTCATGTTCTGTTGGGTGTAAATCATATTGTTTTGTGCTTCTGTCCTGGGTGTTAGCTAGCTGGGGATTGGTGGATGGAACGCTCGGCATGGCATCCGTGACACACCTCAGCTAAGCACGACATTTGTGGTGATTTCTCCTCACAAAGAACTATGTATTCTAAACCTCAACAGACCGCTTTATGTAGGAGAGTTTGCATCTCGACGAAATTCCTTCTTCCCTACCCACGCATCGATCTGTACAAAATAAGCCCAGCTTACTCTGGACCATTTGTCTGGAACTCACTTCCACCGAATCTACAAAATACGAATACTTTAAAACTTTTCAAGAAACATTTGCATAAACATTTTTGTGTCTCAGTAATTTGATTATTCTATTAAAATGATTAGCGCCCATTCGCAAAAATCTTCTGTGAACCATACTTTGAATACATCGTCTAAACATAAAACCTACTCTGTTAAAATCGCCCATCCCCACTCCCATTCTGTCTACCTTCCCTTT
>JADBJO010010993.1:0-7500 GCA_016801955.1 Conus betulinus
AGAGGGTAGCAAAGATCAGCAACAGCATGCAGCCATTCTTCCTTTCAAGCTTCTAAACGCGAAGAAGAAGTCAAGGGAAAGTAACTAACCACCGGAGATCGACGTGGGAGGTTGTTTGAGCTGTAGGGACAGAGCAAGCCGCATGCACCCTCCCATGGAAGAAAAGCAGTGCTCCGTTAGTGCTAACCGGTCTTGTTGTGACATGCTGAGTGATGGTGTGATGGGGATGGTTTAGATCTGAAGGGAGGAGGTGGCAATAGCTGAGAGATTGATCATTATCGAGTGACGATCGTTTTCATTCGGTCAGAACTTGCTGTGGATCCTGATGTTGTGACACTGGACGTGCAACTGGACCGAAGTTCATGGCTTTATGACTGTCTCTGCAAATACAGAAATTGTTGCGTGGATGTTCATGGCTAGGCTGTCTGCAAATACATAAATTGTTGCGTGGATGTTCATGGCTAGACTGTCTCTGCAAATACAGAAATTGTTGCGTGGATGTTTTGGCTAGACTGTCTCTGCAAATACAGAAATTGTTGTGTAGATGTTCATGGCTAGACTGTCTCGCAAATACAGAAATTGTGCGGGGATGTTAATGGCTAGACTGTCTGCAAATACAGAAATTGTTGCGTGGAAGTTAATTGCTAGACTGTCTGCAAATACAGAAATTGTTGCGTGGATGTTGGCATGTGGAAGGACACAGCCTCAGGGAGATCCTTTACCAAGAAACCTGTATAAATTCAGACGGTGGACAACACGACGACCCGACGAGGAGAGAGAGAGAGAGAGAGAGAGAGAGAGAGATTGGCGCGGGGATATTCAAGGCGAGGAGGGAGAGATTGAGAGAGAGAGGAGAGACGAGAGAGAGAGAGAGATGAGAGTCCGAGACTGTCTGAGAGATGTTTGAGAGGAAGGAACGAGCTAGGCGAGAGGAGCCTACTGACAAGGTCTATTAGACCAGAGGAAAGAGTGGAGAAGACAAGAGGGCCAAGTCCTGCTAACCCAGAAGGTGCAGAGGAAAGCAGAGGGCCAAGTCCTGAACCCTGAAGGTCTGAACCCTGAAGGTGAAGAAGACAGAGGGCCAAGTCCTGAACCCAGAAAGTGAAGAAGACAGAAAGCCAAGTCCTGAATCCAGAAGGTGAAGAAGACAGAGGGCCAAGTCCTGAACCCAGAAGGTGAAGAAGAAGACAGAGGGCCAAGTCTGAACCCTGAAGGTGAAGAAGACAGAGGGCCAAGTCATGAACCCAGAAGGTGAAGAAGAGGGCCAGAGGGCCGAAAGTCCCTGAACCCAGAAGGTAAAGAAGAGAGAAGAGGAGGACCCTGCATCGAGGAGATTCCCTAGAAGACGGCCACGGCCACGTGGGTGCCAGGCCCTGGTGCCAGAGGATCTAAGGCATCCTCCTCACCTGATGCCTCTCTCAGGTTACCAGGCATTCTGCGATGACCTGTTCTTTGTCATGGAGACAGGGCTATGGTGGTGTGGTCAGCAACTATGTGTCTGTGCAGAAGAAAGCCCATGTAACTTTTAACTCCGGGTTAGCTAGTACTGATCTTCTGTGTTTCTATTACCATTGCTTTTGCGCCATTGAGTTTTTCACGTGTATATCATATGTAAAGTAGAGGCAGTTTGTGTTGTTCTCAGTCATTTCAGAAAGAGAACAAAGAGAAGCGAATGCGTGACACTTCAATGCTACAGAGAGTGGAATGTTCGATGGCTGCACAAGTGCGAAAAATACGCGTGTGAGTGCAAAAATATCCTTGGTGTGCTACACCTGACTACATCAGCAAATTCACTGAAGCAATACCATCATAGTGTGTGTGTGTGTGTTTGTGTGTGTGTGTGTGTGTGTGTGTGTGTGTGTGTGTGTTAAAAGGGGTGAGTGATTTGTATGCACACATGTACTTGTAATATATGTGTTGGTTGAAATAAGCATTTATTTACATTCAAATAATTACAACACTACAGAAACAGAAAACATTACCGTGTGAGCAAGATCGAGCTTATGACGTGCCTGAAGTACTTGCCACTTTTTATATATTATAAGAAAAAAACCAGCCATGAATGACAAGTGGATTTTTTATTTAGTGAAGAGGAAGAAAACAAAATACTACTATGAAGTGAAGGGGAAGAAGAAGAAAAGGAAACCGCAAGGAAATAGGCTAGAAGGAAAGTGAAAGTGCCCGGCCCTGGTGCCAGCTCAAAGGTAATTAAACATGCCAACACAAATGAGGCAAATGGTGAATTGTTTCTTTGTTTGATTTTTTTTGTTCTCAGCAACCTATGTGTCTTACTGTTAGTTGCTGCAGCAATGAGAGAAACTTGAGAATTGGTTTTAACTCGGTCAATCTATTTCGGTTTGTGAATATACTAAACCTATCGCCAACGAATGGCTGATCACAGGCTTCGCTTTGAAAATGGTCACAAAAATCGAGTTTCACTCGTCAAGGAAGCAAATCTTAATTAAAAAGTTTACTCCGTTGTAGGAAAACAATCTACCAGAATGCATGACAGTCAACAATAACATTACAGACGCTGACGACGTGAAACCAGATGAAACAACTACCTACCCCCCCCCCATTACCACACCCCCCCCACCCCCCCCCCCCCCGTACCCTTTACCAAACCCCCACCCCCCCCCCCTCCCTACACAACACATTCACCACTCCCTGGACAGTACAAATTGCATTTTGGCCGTTGCGGACTGCGTTGTTTCCCACAGTGTGGGTCATCCCTCTTCTAGGGATTTCTGGATTGTACTCCCCATCCTTTTCCTTTTTGGTTTCAGGAAAGCTCCACCCACACCCCCCTTATCACTGCTCACCCACCCCACCCCCACCCCGAAACACCCCCATCCCACTCCCCCTGGCTGTCCAAAATGGGATCCGCCGGTTGTTTAGTTTATGATAACTGCCCCAACAAAATGAAGTAAATAGAGTGATTGCCGGGAAGATGGCATTCCCTCCCTCACTCCTTCCCTCCCTCCTACCGGGCCCCTGTCACTGTTTCTTTCGACTTTTGTTGGGACAGAAAGTCTTCACCCCGCCCCCCACCCCCCCACACCCCCCCGCCCCCCCCCCCCACCAGTCCCACCTACCCTCCACTTGTACAAAGTTTGGGAGAAAGTGGGATCCATCTACCCGTTGCATTAGTTATGACATACTACTGCTGACCAACCAGATGAACCCCCCCCCCTCCACACACCACATTCACCTCCCCCCCGGCCCCCCCAAACCCCCCCCCCCACTCCCTCCCTCCTACACCTCCCCCCCCCCCCTGTGTCCCCTTCCCCCAAGGTCATCTTCTACAGATTTTTGGGACCCCTTTTCCCTTGGGTTTTCCGGAAGCTCATCCCCCCCCCCCCCCCCCCCCCCCCCACCCCCTGGCTGCCCCCCCCCCCCCCCCACGTTTAGTTTGTCCCGGCCCCCCCCCCCCCACCCCCCCCTCCCCTGGCATTCCCTCCCTCCGCTCCCTCCGTCCCCCCCACCTGTTTCTAAAGGTTTGGGAGAGGTGAATGCCCCCCCCCCCCTACCCCACCTCCCCTCCCCTTCCAACCCACCCCCTCCCTCTCCCCCCCTCCCCCTCCCCCCCCCCATTCCCCCCCCCCTCCCCCCCCCCCCCCCCTCCCCCCACCCCCCCCCCCCCAACTCTTACAAAATTTGGGAGACGAGAGGACCCTCCGCCCCTCCCTCATCCCTGTGCTTTTGGAATCTTCAACCCTGTTGCCTTGCCTGAATCCTGATCCAGACCCTAAGAACTGTGTTACCACACTGCCGACGCTGTTTTTTTCCTTACACAAGAAGAAAGAAGAAAGAAGAAGAAGGACATAACAGAAGTGGGGATGTCTACATACTCATGTATTATTTCTATGACGTTTGCCGATTCATTCATTTATATACATTTGCCCCATGACTTCGATAAACAGTTAAGATCTGGAACAACTTAACGTAATTTTAAAAACACAAGTGTACCTGACCTCCCGCACTCTACTCTGTTCCCTGTCTCTGTCTCTATCTGTCTGTCTGTCTGAATGTCTGTCTATCTGTCTGTCTGTCTGTCTGTCTGCTCTCTCTCTCTCTCGGTGTGTGTGTGTGTGTGTGTGTGTTTGGCGCGCGCACACGCGGGCGCCTCGTGTGGCTTGCCTGCGCCGCCCATGATTTATGTATCGTTACGTCTTGTTTTGTCGTTGTTTCTTGGGCTTACAACAGCAGCAGCCAGACAACCCAAAAACAAAAACAGATCATTTCCATCTTGTCCCCCTTCCAGCCTGTGTCGACCTACTTGTCCCGCCGGGCGTGACGAACTGATGTCGCTAGGTGAAAGTGACACAGGCGTGCAAAATGCGCGACGCTGGCCTGAAACTGACACGAGCCGAGCGCGTGCCGCCAGAAGCCTGACGTCACATGCCAATCACCCATCAGGATGCGCGAGCTTGACGGGGCCCGGACATTGTTGTCAGCACGCGCGACAAAGCTGGAATGCTGGAATGTCCCAATTAGCACCTAGTAACTTCTTCAGCTGTCGTTTTTTTTTTTTTTTTTTTTTTTTTATTTTTACATTGTAAGTCTGTATTTTTTATTTTATTACTTATTTATTTTTTTTGTTATTCCTTTCCTTTTCTTTTTCTTTCTCTTTGTCTTTGATTTTGTGCGGGGGCGTGAGAGGCGAGGAGGGGGGAGAGGGGGGAGGGGGGGGGGTACCAGGGTGGGTGGACGTTACTTTTGGTGGAAGAGACGGCTGGGTTAGGAGAAAGAAGACGAGAGGTGGGGTATATGGGGGTGGTTACAGGGGGACTGGATGGGGGACAGGGGGGGGATGGGCATGGGGGATGGGACGGTACATTTGCGGCCGAGGACAGGGGGGTAGAAGAAAGAGAAGGCTGGGTAGTATTTCCAGAAGGGCGAAGGAGACATTGAGGAAGGGGATGGGGGTGGGCGGGGGTGGGGGTGGTGGGGTGGGGGGGGGGGGGTGGGGGTGGTGTTTGGGGGAGGTCCCAGGAGGTGGGGCAGGGGGGGGTGGCGTAGTGGGAGCTCCGTGCTCTATGGGGTACAGTTTTGGAGCAGTAGGGGGTGGTGGGTGGGACAGATGATGCTAGCTGTTTATAGGAAAGGGAAGATAGAAGTGGGGGTTTAAAGCATGCTTCTTTTGGTATTTATTTTCTCATTACTCATTAGCATGTTATTTTTACCCATGTCTCTCATTTAATCTTCTATTTATTACAATGTTATTAATTCATTATCCTTCTAAATATGCATTGCTTTGACTGTGTTTATTTTCGTTCAGTTCTTATATCTATTTTATTTGTTCCCCACCTTTTTATTTCTTCATTCCTCACTCTATTTTATTAGGTTGAATGTTCATTTACTTCATTTTGCTACCTCTGTTTCTCCTTGCGTTTAGTGTTCTTCGAACTACACACACCTCCTTTTTATTTGTTTAAGTTCTTTCATTTACACCATCTATTTTATTTGTTTTATTAATTCATTACTTCATATCTATTGTATTTTGATTTTGTTTAGACGCTATTATGTCCCTATTTTAGTTACCAACAACGGGTCCAGTGAATAGACAGATTGTGGATGGAGTTTCATATATATATATATATATATATATAATATATATATATATATATAAAAGATAATAAGAGAATCAGAGAGAGAGAGAGAGAGAGAGCGAGAGAGAGAGAGAGAGACAGACAGGAGAGAGAGATGGATGATGGTACAGGCGAGCAGTGACCAGCAGGGATGACTGGAAGCACCCTGGTCATTCCATAGCATGTGTTGTGGGGAACATGTCATCACCAATTAAAATTTATCAACAACCAACAAAAAAAAAAAAACCCCCCCCCCCACCCCCCCACCCCCCCCACTCCCGCTCCTACCCACCCCTCCCATCCTCGCCCCCCCCCTTCCCATTTTCACATCCCCCCACCCCCCCCCCCCCCCCCCCCCCACCACACACGCCGCCTTTCTCCACGCTCTTTCACTATCTCCTACGTCTCCTCGCCTTCTGAGTCTTATCCTCCGTCCTTGCTCTTCCACCCCCCCCCCACTCCCCCCCCCACCACCCACCTCCAACCCCTCTCTCCCACCGACGGCAGCTTCTGTGTGGTGTCCCTCCCCTCCTCCTCCCTCCCCCCACCCCTTCCCATTCTCCCACATCGCCCTTGCCAAGGGGACGAAGTTATCCAGGAGTAGAGGTTCCAGTCGAGGGGGAGGGTATTGAGACAGGGTGTCCATAATGAGATTGGAGACGCCCAGACATGGAGAGGTGACGATCGTGGTCGTTTTGCACTGCAGCATCTGTGTTCCGTTCTCTGTTTTTTTTCCCCTCTGTATTCTCCCTATCTTCTCTCTCTCCTCTCTCTATCTCTCTCCTCCTCTCTCTCATCTCTCTCTCTGTGCTCTCCCACACCTCTCAATGTCGTCTGTGTGTGTGTTGTGTGTGTAGTGTGTGTGTGTGTGTGTGTGGTGTGTGTGTGTTGTTTAACGATGAACATATGCTGTTTTTACAACAGAATAGCTTTAAAGTAGATAATCTTATAAACAACTTTTGTCTGCATGCATCTGTCGATGTCAGCCACCACCAAAGTCGGTTGTTTTTTTTTTTTTTCGTTTTTTTTTTTTTTTTTTGTAATCTTGTCAGCCCTCGCGGTCGGCCCATGCAACAAACAACAAAATTTGTCACCCGTGTTTACCGGCAGTCACTTCATGTCAAAGACTACAAAACTACGGTTCCCAGAATAAGACAAACAACAACAACAACAACAACAATGAAATCCAAGCTGAGCAAAAGCAACGAATTGTCAAGAAAACCCAAATACTTCACCTTCACAAGGTTAGCAGCCATGAAAAAAAAAAAAAAGGAGGGGGGGGGGGGGGGGGGGGGCGGCACGACAAATACAACAGACAAGACAGGGTCAACTATTTTGACCTCCCACCCCTCTACCCACCCGACAGCATTCTTCCTCCTGCTTCAACCGAAAGCATCCGCCGCGGCGAAACGAACAGTGGCCATGTTGTTGACGAGCAGCGACAGACAACCTGAAGGGCTTCCGTTGGTCACCCCACACCTTCCCACTTAGGGCCGTCACTCTTGCTTTGTGGCACAAACTTGACTCCCGGCATTCACTGGGGGAAACAGGAGGTCGGCAGCAAACGCCTGACAAGGCTGAGAGCAGATGGGTTCCTTTGAAGAAGAGCGCACCTTGATATAGAGGGCTTAGTGCCGGTCAGTTCCCATGATGGTCAGTTCAGGGCTTTTGGGGGGGGAAAAAAACACAACACAGGATCTGTTGGGATTTGGGATTTGTTGGGGTGTCTCGTTTTCCGTGCCAGTGTACATAAAGAGAGACAAATAGACAGACTGAAGGGGGCAGGGATGGGTTCTCGGACAGAGAGAGAGAGAGAGAGAGAGAGAGGAGAGGGAGAGAGAGAGACGAGAGAGACAGGACAGACAGACAGACAGACACAGACACAGACACAGAGAGAGACAGAGAGAGA
>JADBJO010010993.1:10000-12500 GCA_016801955.1 Conus betulinus
GTATCAACTGCTTTCTGATGAAAAGATCTATGAAGTTTTAACCGATTCAAAATTTTATAATTGTTTGCTCAACTGGGCACTGTGATTACTAAAAAAAAGAAAGATAAGTTATGTGAACAGTCATGCCTTGGAGTTCGTGAGAATCTACTTTTTCAATCTCGATGTTTCCATTACACACACACACACACACACACACACACACACACACACACACACACACACACAAACACACAAACACACCACACACACACACACACACACACACACACACAGAGAGAGAGAGAGAGAGAGAGAGAGAGAGAGAGAGAGAGAGAACGGCAGGGCAGGTGCGGGACAGACAGCAAAAGGAGAAAAAACACATCCGTTACGGAAAACCATACAGACATTGCATGGTGAGCGCGAGTCAGGAGAAAAAACCAAAAAAGACATTGGGAAAATAGGAAGGGTTAGTAGTGGAATTTTTTTTCCAGGCGAAGAGGACAGTGTGAAGACACAAAAAAAAAAAAAAAAAATGAAGAGAGGTGAGAGGTGGATTTCGGCCTTAGGAGGGGAAAAAAAAGTCCCCGCCGTAGGCGCCCCGTTGATCCATTAACTGATGCCACAAAAGATATAGAGAAAAACAAACAAAGAACGATCATCACGATAGTGTTGATGCTTATACAAAATGCGTAGATGGAAGGAGTACAGAGACATTTGATAAAGGCTGAAAACTTGAGGAATGCAAATTCGTGTCATTGCAACGCCTGCACAATACAAACTGAAATCAATTAACAGTAACATGTGATCGTACAGCTTTTCCTTTTCAATTATTTTAAAGGCATTCAGCAAAAAAAAAAGTGATGATCATATAATGCTCTCTCTCATCCCTCCCCTACCTCTGTCCTCCCCCACTCTCTCTTCTCTCTCTCTCTCTCTCTCTCTCTCTCTCTCTCTCTCTCTCTCTCTCTCTCTCTCTCTCTCTCTCAGCCCTTTCCTTACCACGCCCTTTTCGCTCAGCTCCCTCTCTTTCCATCTCTAAGTCCCCTCCCCTTCCCTTTCGCCCTACCCCCTCCCCCCCCCCCCCCCCCCTCTCTCTCTCTCTCCTTTTGGTCTCCTGTTCTTTTGGTTTTTCGGTTACTACCCACCCCGTTTTCTTTCGTTTTCCATTTTCTTTTTCACACCTTATTTAACTTGTCACAAGGGGTGACACTTAACAACTCCACCCAGCCAAACGTTTGTTCCCTTCAAACCGCGAGGGGCGAGGCACACCCTTCTCCCAGGCATTATTCCGGCCGGGGGGTCAGGCCTACCATACAGGCGTCGGCCAGATCAATGGGGCCCACTCTACATCAGCGATGACACAACACAGAGTCTGGTAGTAAAAACACCCACAAGTGCTCTCAGCTTTTATGACGGCATAATTTTTGTTTCTTTCCTCACTCTGTCATACCTCTCGTTTTTTCTTGTGTGTGTGTGTGTGTGTGTGTGTGTGTGTGTGTGTGTGTGTGTGAGTGTGTGGTGTGTGTGTGTGTGTGTGTGTGTGTGTGTGTGTGTGTGTGTGTGTGTGTGTGTGTGTGTAAGAGAGACAGAGAGAGTGAATGTGTGTGTGTGCGTGTGTCTGTGTGTACACCTCTGAGTGTGTTGAGAGAGAGGAGAGAGAGAGAGAGACAGAGAGACAGAGAGAGAGACACAGACACAGAGAGAGAGAGCAGAAGCTGCAGAGCTAGTGGTAAAGAGTACAAAAAGAAGCACTTGCGGGAATAAGAATAAAAATTAGAGTGATGATGGCAGCAACGATAACAACGAGGCTGATGAAGATAGTCTAGAAAGTGGGATGTCAAATGCTGAAGAAGAAGAAGAAGAAGAAGAAGAAAGAAAGAGATGAAGAAGAAGAAGAAAGAAGAGAGAAGAAGAGAGGAAGAGGAGGAGGAGGAGGAGGAAGAGAGGAAAGAAGAAGAAGAAGAAGAAGAAGAAGAAGGAAGAAGAAGAAGAAAGAAAGAAGAAAGGAAAGAAAAGAAGAAGGATAGAAAAAGACAAGAAAACAAGGTTGCTGTCTTGTATAACATAATCTTGGGGTTGAGGGACAAACCTACACGCAGCTTGTTGACACCTTCCAACAGTCTGGCAAAGTCTGTCCAAGACCATCCTCGTTGATCACCATTTAACCATAAAAAAAAAGTCTCAGACTTGCTGGCCCTTCATGTCCTGCGCTCATGGTGATCTCAGCTTTCATTTCCCTCCACGACTACACTCTTCCTGAGTTCAGTTGAGGTCGCCGATACCAGCGAGTCCATGGGGTCTGTCGTTGGACAGACGTGGTGGTGGTACCCTCTTGCGGCAGAGCTCACTCACGCCGGCACCGCGACTGAGCAGTAATTGTAGTTGTCAGTACGGGGCTTAGCAAGGGGTGTCCATCACATGTCGGATCAGCACAGGCACCGCTGAGCACCACCGAGGTGACCCGGCAGCAGTGCAGTGTCTCCTCTGGAGGGTTTCCTTATGTGGACTTAACATTGATGAC
>JADBJO010010993.1:35000-40000 GCA_016801955.1 Conus betulinus
AATACAGCTCAGAGCAAGACGAGCGGACCAGTGTGGCAAAAGATGACAGGCCCCTTAAACGTGACTTTTGTTCGCAAGGTAATGGGTTTATCACGTTAGTGGAGGAGGACAGTGGGAGGTAGGGGGCCACCACATAATGGGTTTATCACTTTAGTGGAGGGGGGAGAGTGGGGGGTAGGGGCCGCCAGGTAATGGGTTTATCACGTTGGTGGAGGAGGACAGTGGGAGGTAGGGGCGGCCAGGTAATGGGTTTATCACGTTGGTGGAGGAGGAGAGTGGGGGGGTAGGGCGGCCAGGTAATGGGTTTATCACGTTTGGTGGAGGAGGAGAGTGGGGGGGTAGGGGCCGCCAGGTAATGGGTTTATCACGTTGGTGGAGGAGGAGAGTGGGGGGGTAGGGGCCGCCAGGTAATGGGTTTATCACGTTGGTGGAGGAGGAGAGAGTGGGGGGTAGGGGCCGCCAGGTAATGGGTTTATCACGTTGGTGGAGGAGGACAGTGGGAGGTAGGGGCCGCCAGGTAATGGGTTTATCACGTTGGTGGAGGAGGACAGTGGGGGGTAGGGGCCGCCAGGTAATGGGTTTATCACGTTGGTGGAGGAGGACAGTGGGGGGGGTAGGGGCCGCCAGGTAATGGGTTTATCACGTTGGTGGAGGAGGACAGTGGGGGGTAGGGGCCGCCAGGTAATGGGTTTATCACGTTGGTGGAGGAGGAGAGTGGGAGGTAGGGGCCGCCAGGTAATGGGTTTATCACGTTGGTGGAGGAGGACAGTGGGGGTAGGGGCCGCCAGGTAATGGGTTTATCACGTTGGTGGAGGAGGACAGTGGGAGGTAGGGGCCGCCAGGTAATGGGTTTATCACGTTGGTGGAGGAGGAGAGTGGGAGGTAGGGGCCGCCAGGTAATGGGTTTATCACGTTGGTGGAGGAGGACAGTGGGGGGTAGGGGCGGCCAGGTAATGGGTTTATCACGTTGGTGGAGGAGGAGAGTGGGGGTAGGGGGCCGCCAGGTAATGGGTTTATCACGTTGGTGGAGGGGGAGAGTGGGAGGTATGGGGCCGCCAGGTAATGGGTTTATCACGTTGGTGGAGGAGGAGAGTGGGGGGTAGGGGCCGCCAGGTAAATGGTTTATCACGTTGGTGGAGGGGGAGAGTGGGAGGTAGGGGCGGGCCGAAAGACGTGGTGACGTGAAACAAGGCCGTGTGCTGTTGGTCATCAGGTCTGTACCCGCCATACTGATCCCGGGGAGGGAGGAGGAGGAGGAGGAGAGGAGGAGAGAGAGAGAGAGAGAGAAGAGAGAGAGAGAGAGAGAGAGAGAGAGAGAGAGAGAGAGTGTGTGTGTGTGTGTCTGTGTGTGTCTGTGTATGTCTCTGTGTGTCTCTGTGTGTGTGCGAGCGCGCGGGCGGACGCGCGCGCACGCGCGCGCGTGTGTGTGTGTGTAACAAACTCTAAATAATTGAGTTTTTGTAAGATGCCAAGCTGCTCATTCCATAAAAGTGTCAAGTTTGTCCCATGGTGTACTTGAAAGATGTTCATGATCTTGCTGTATGAACATACATGTGCCAGACAGAGAAGTGATGGAATCAAGGGGAAGTGGATGATTGTTTTTGTAGTTTTGTTTAAGGTGATGTCTTCTCATGGTTCTAGTATTTCTTCTTCTTCTTCTTTCTTCTTCTTCTTCTTCTTCTTCTTCTCTTCCTCCTCCTCCTCCTCCTCCTTCTTCTCCTCTGTGTGTGTGTGTGTGTGTGTGTGTGTGTGTGTGTGTGTGTGTGTGTGTGTGTGTGCGTGCGTGCGTGCGTGCGTGCGTGTGTGTGTGTGTGTGTGTGTGTGTGTGTGTGTGTGTGTGTGTGTGTGTGCCTGTCTGTCTGTCTGTCTGTCTGTCTGCCTAAATATACGACAATCATGATAAGAGAATTACAATGAATAGATAAATGTAAGTAAATAAAATAATGTGTGTCTGTCCGTGTGTCTGCCTGCCTACGCTTGTGTCTGTGTGTCCGGCTCTCCCATTCGTCCTAACAAGAAACAAACAGACAAAACGTCAATCTGTCTATCTGTTTGTCTGTCCGTCTATCTGTCTGTCTATTTGTCGTCTGTGTCTTTTTTGCGTCTAGCTCTTGTGCTTTATCTAATCCCAAACAAGCCGTGATCACGAAAAGATTGTTACAAAAAAAAGAAAAGAAAAAGCAAACAAACCTTGTGTGTATGTGTGTATGTGTGTGTGTGCGTGCGTGTGTGTGTGTGTTTGTGTTTGTGTGTGTGTGTGTGTGTGTGTGTGTGTGTGTGTGTGTGTGTGTGTGTGTGTGTGTGTGTGTTTGAGTGCATGCGTGCGTGCGTGCGTGCGTGCTTGCGTGCAGACAAACAGATAGCGTGTGTGTGTGTGTGTGTGTGTGTGTGTGTGTGTGTGTGTGTGTGTGTGTGTGTGTGTGTGTGTGTGTGTGTGTGTGTGTGTGTGTGTGCAGCTTTGCTTACCTGATCAACATGGATTAGTTGTTAGCATGTTGCCACGTTGAGCTGTTTCTGTGACGAAGTCTTTGACGCGCTAAGTGTCTCCTGGACAAGGAGTCTCTGTTGACCATCTCATTGAAACGACAGCTCGCCACTCAAGATCTGGCTTTGTGGGGAGGGAGGGAGGGAGGGAGGGAGGAGAACTGAGGTGGGAAGGAAGCAGGAAGAAGTGGGGAGGGAGGGAGAAGAATGGAAGTGCCCGGATCATGCTTGCATCTCTGACCTGAGCCAGGGCTTATGTGCCTCATGCGTAGTGTGGTCAGAATTCAGCAGATGCGGAGTAGCGTATATGGACGAGTCCGGACGCAGTGACGCCTTCTTGATGAAATTGAAACTGATACTGATACCTCATGAACTTTTTTTCCCCCCCAACAATGTTTATCTCCCTTGTGTTGTGTTGAGTTGTCTTTCCTGTCTTGTCTTGTTTCATGCATTATTCCCTGAGAAAGCACTTGAATTTCCTAACTGGATGACTTACAGAATCTTGTGTGTTTCCCTGTTTCTAGTTGATCTTCCCCTTGAGTACATCTGGTAGACTTTATACAACTGTGCAGTTGAATTATTGACAAGCAACTAAAATCAGGAAATTAGAAACATTGATGGTCCAGATTAGACGAATTTCAGTGCATTTATGCGGGATGATTTGTTTACATATAGTAACGACACAAACATTGTTACAATGTTATTTATTCTTGTGAGTAATCGGAAAAAACTTTACTCACTCAGTTTAGTTATTCTCTCTATGTATACATACATATCCGTATAAATCCTTACGATTTGCAAATTGTAGAGGTCTTAGTTTGCTGGCCACATAATTTTAGATTACATTTATAAGGCAGATCTTGAACTCGTACTTACTACTATTAGCGCGAGTATTGGTATCAGCACTACTTCTGCTACTACTATTATCTATAACAAAGACAGGCGATGGCTGCCGCATTCACATAAAGGAACACACGCCACACAGGGTGGGTGCGACGTATGGGGAAAGAGAAATGCATGGGAATTCAAATTCAGAGAGAGAGAGAGAGAGAGAGAGAGAGAGAGAGAGAGAGAGAGAGAGAGAGAGAGAGAGAGAGAGAGAGAGAGAGAGATGAACAACAAAACAGGGCGGTTACACAGACTCGCTTTAGTTTCACATGTTGTAGTTGCAAAGTGAAACGACTGCAGGCGGAAATCTCAACAAATCTTTAATGAATCTCAGCGAACCGCCCAGAGAAACGTGGACAAACGAGTCGCAAGACAAAACACAACGCGTTTCGACCTCTTAGGTCTTCATCAGGTGAAACAAAAACGAAAAAAATAACGAATCAACGCCTTCTTCCTTGCGCTGAACTCAGAAGCAATCTGAAGCGATCAAAGCTAAGTGCATTTTCGTTATTTTTTACGTTTTTCGTTTCACCTGATGAAGACCTACGAGGTCGAAACGCGTTGTGTTTTGTCTTGTGACTCGTTTGTCCACGTTTCTCTGGGCGGTTCGCTGACATTTATTTAAGATTTCTTCACATGTTGGTCAAAAAAAAAAAGGAACACCAGCAACACCACCACCACCACCACCACAAAACAAACAACAAAAAAAACAAAACAAAGCAAAACAAAAACAAAGATGTATCATGAACATTAGCAACAGGAACAACAGGTGATAGCAGTAGCTCCATCACAAGGGAGGGAAGTGAGGGGGAGGAGGGAAGGCAGCTGGAAGGATTCATGACACCTCATAGTATAGGCAGAAGCGGGGGCAGGCAGGGAAGGTGGGGGGGCACAAGGGAGGGAAGTGAGGGGAGAGGAAGTAAGGGTTCTTGATACCCCAGAGTTAACAGAAGTAGCAGGCCACACGCCTCAATTTGGATGTTGCACTAAATGACTGGATAATCCATGTGAGCGTTTTGAGGTGTAGCATGAATATGGCCAAACAAATTAATGTTAAACTGATAACAGATCAAATATCCCATCACCACCAATCAATTCACTTGTTTTTAGGGATTTCTGCCAATGAAATCATACGCAGTTCTAAAAATGTTACATATGAAATACCCCTCACCGAGTTTACATGTCAGGCTTTCGCTCTCACCCTTCACCGTCCCTATCTTTGCGCTAATAGCTGCATTCCTTTCATTGAATTCTGCAAGCTTGGAGCCATCAGGCATATACCTTGAGGAGCGCATGAAAGAAAAGGAGGAGAAATCGACTTTCTGCCACAATGAACATTCTCCAAACAATGTAATCATTCCTCAAGCAACCTTGGCGTTTTAAGTTCTTCCTGTGACTTTAAGCCATAATGAACATTCTCCAAACAATGCAATCGATCCATCAAGGGGGGGGGGGGGGGGGGGGGGGGGGGGGGGGGGGGGGGGGGGGGGGGGGGGGGGGGGGGGGGGGGGGGGGGGGGGGAATAGCTCAGTGGGTAGAGCGCCGGACTCGTAATCGTTTGGGTTGCGGGTTCGAATCTCCGCCGGGCCGTTTTCGGTACAGGGGATTTTTTCCCTCGGAGTTCTGAC
>JADBJO010010993.1:47500-50000 GCA_016801955.1 Conus betulinus
CCACAATCCATACAATTCAGCTTTCTTAAGGATCTCAGAATTTCAATGACGCCTTTTTTACCCTTCCTTAAGGATTCTTCCCATGCATAACTAAATGAAATGTCAATTTTGTTGAAAATAACATTCCTAAATACTTGTACGAGTTGACAACTTGACCTTTTGTATTTCCATAAAACCATCTTTCGTTTAAAGATAGATGTCCACCCTTCTGAAGACTACAATATTTGTCTTATCTAGGTTAACTGTTAAACATAAGCGATCTGCTTCTTCTTTTAAGACATTTAATTGGTTTTGTAAACCGACAACTGTTCCAGATAAAAGAATAACATCGTCAGCAAATAGTAACAAAAATATCTCTACTGCTCCGGGTATTATCTGAATACCATGTCTGCCTTTACTTGATAACTCTATTGCTAGTTCATTAATGAAAAAAGAAAACAACTGCGGACTCAGCAGACATCCTTGTTTTACTCCATTCGGACACTCGAAATAATCTGAATATTCACTCTTCACACGTACACATGCAAGCACCGAGTTGTAGATACTTCTAATGGCTGTATACAGTTTACCATTCACACCACTTTTACGAAGTACATTCCACAATACATTGCGATTTACAGAATCAAACGCTTTCCTGAAGTCTACAAATGCGACATAAAGCTTTGTATTACACAGTAAATATTTCTGTACCAGTGAGTATAGTGTAAATATATGATCTATGGTGCTGTATCTGGTTCTAAAACCTGCTTGTTCCTCAATAATCTTTTCTTCATTTTCTGCCCATTTTGTTAATCTTGTGTTTAGTATGTGAGTGTAGACTTTACTTAAAATGCTGGTTAGTGCTACTCCACGATAGTTATCCGGATTGTCAGCGTCTCCTTTTTTGTAAATTGGTATAATAATCGATTTCGCCCATTCTAAAGGAAAAGTACCATTTTCAAAAAGCTTTGAAAATAAATGGACAAGAAAATCAATTACAGCTGAGTTTGCATGCTTCAGCATTTCAGCTATGATTTTGTCTGGTCCAGCACTCTTTCCTAATTTTAAATGATTGATACCAGCAACGACTTCTTCTCTAGATATAGGATTGTTAAACATGGTTCCATTTCGTCATCTTCTTCCACCAAATTTGTAGTTTCTGTAGGATTATTATCAAAATTATGAAAAACGCCCCAAAAATGATCATGCCATTTTGTACTGATATCTCGTTATAAACAAAACGTTTTTTATTAACAGATCTTATTAATGTCCAAAATGTCCTTGAATCATCAACAGAATCTCTTATTTTCTTTAATCTGTTTTCTTCAAACTCCTGTTCCTTTATTTTCCTTAATGTAGTATACTCTTTTCGAGCCAAAGCATATTCTTCTCTTTTCTTATTTTTGTCCTTTACTATTCTGCATCTCTGAAATCTTTTCAGTAACCTTTTAACTTCCTGTTTCTTTCGTTCGCAGTCAATATCAAACCAATCATTACAATTTTCTGACCCCTCTACCAATAATTCGAACCATACAGGCAGCAGCTCCACACAAAGCACTGACAAATGTATCAAGACTCTCATTCACATCAATATGTAACAGTTGACAGGCTTTCTGTAAACACTCTTGAAATTCGTTGCATTCAAGTTCATTTTATATATAATTGCTTTTTCATCTGACCATATAATTTTTTCTTCACCTTGCAGTGGTAAATGCTTATCCTCTGAATTAGAGCAGTTACCTTTCCACATTGCCTCAACTGGTAGGTGCCATGAATGAATACAGTCCCCAACTCGTAAATCAAAGTTTGATGACAAATCACTGTGTACAAGAAAATAGTCAATTACACTGCAACCATTGGAAGACACGAAAGTGTATTCACCCTCAATATCACCATTACAAAAGCCATTCAAAATACTCAAATCGAACATGAAACAAAAGTTCAACAATGTTTTGCCAAAATTATTGATAATTGAGTCTTTAGAACGACGTGCACACCTTTCTTCATCAATATCAGCATCCTCTATATTGCTAGCATAGTTTGTCATCGTTTCATTTATAGCTTGTTTGTGTCCTGTTCTGGCATTTAAATCCCCTACAACTATGAAATAAAGTTCATCCATGTCTTTTTCAAAGTTATGTAGTAGTACTTCTTCCAATAGTAAAAACCACCATCTTTTTATCAATTTATCATTGTATGTAGGCCTCCTTCCGGGACAACATAACAAGCACTAGTACAACATCTCTGCCAATGCCAAACACACGTTTATCTATTTTTTACAGCTACAACATTATCGCAGTCAAGTTTTATTTCTTTCACACTTTTCTGCAAATTCTTTCTTATCAACAATAGTACACCCCCTGAATTCCTCCCGTGAAACGAGATTTTTCTCGCTGGTACGTGAAACTTTAAGTAATCAGAAAATACATTGCTATAATCAAACGATGAATCAATAAAAGTTTCCGTGAGGGTGACAAAGTCAAATTTATTTACATAATTTAGAAAAGAAAGGTCGCGCAGT
>JADBJO010010993.1:52500-55000 GCA_016801955.1 Conus betulinus
ATTGTTTGATTGTGCTTTGTGGATTGTTTCTGTGTGTGTGTTTGCTCTCTCTCTCTCTCTCTCTCTCTCTCTCTCTCTCTCTCTCAACCCTCTCTCTCTCCTCTCTCTCTCTCTCTCTCGACCTCTCCCCTCTCACTCCGTTTTCTCCCTTTGTCGTTTCCCTCTATACTCCCAGTCTCGCCTTCGCACAGCCTCCTCTCTCTTCCTCTCTCTCTCGTCGTCTCTGCTGTCTCTCTCTCTCTGTCCTCAACCGTTTTTGGTCGTTTTTTACTCCCAGTTCTTATCGAACAGGAGTACTTTACAATGGGAACGAAGAAATGCTCTCTGTGTGACTGTCTGTCGGTCTGTCTGTCTGTCCGTCCGTGGTCAAAATGTGTTCCACTCGCTCCAGAGAAAAACTACTGGGCTGATCTTTCTGAAAATTTGTAGGTATGTTCATTATGGGTCACGGATGATGCCCAATATTTTGTTTTACCGTTACATCCGTTACTAACGGCTATAACGGCCCATGACGGTTTTATCTTCTTTATGGAATATCTCAGAAAGTACTTAGCGCATCTTTCTGAAAATGTGTAGGTATGTTCATTATGGGTCACAGATGATAGCCGTTACTAACGGCTATAACGGCCCCAAACGGTTTTTTTTCTCTTTATGGAAAATCTCACGCGTATTCAAGATAAACTGGAGTACGTTTATATGCTTTGCATCTTGTTCTTTCATATTTTCGAAGTGGTACTCAGACGACTACACGCTGAGAGAGACCTCTGAACACTATAACTTTCTGCATTCCTATCTGCCTTCGTTGTGTTTTTCTTTCCATAAAGTACAATAGGAATCACTGTGAAACTCATTCTTTGGTGAGGGAAAAATCAAAAGTTGAACATTGTAACCGCCATGTGAAAACTTGTTTTTTTTTTTTTTTTTTTTTAGCTAAGAACGACAAAATGTTTTAAATAGTAAAACAACCAACACTAAGTTGTTATAAGCAGTAGTTTACTATTCAAATTTTCACATTTATTGTAAAACTATGTGGTTGTAAAGTGGAAATAGATGTATTCAAATTAACCCACACTGTAAATTGCAAATTTTCGGTTTATTTCAATCTTCGGTTTATTCAAAACACCTTTTCAAGCTAAAACGCAGATGACCTGCCAATTGCAGTGATCAGACCTTTTTTTTTTATATGAAATGTTTAGTGTCGAAGGTGTTTCTCCTTTCCCATTTTGTGTAAATGAGGCACTTTCTTGTGTTTTCTTGCCTGATCTTTGTCTGGTCTTGTCTCGTCGGGTTTTTTTCTATTGACTCTCACACATGCCTCTCTCTCTCTCTCTCTCTCTCTCTCTCTGTCTCTCTGTCATTCTGTCTGTCCAACCTGTCATTCTGTCTGTCCGCTTATCTCTGTCTATCTGTCCGTCATTAGATGTCTATTGACTGGTTCTCTCCACATCTTTCTGACTTCCTTTTACTCAGTTTAGTTTGTTAATTAGTAAGCTGTATCTTCATCGAGAAAACGACTGATCGAGTAGTAGTAGTAGTAGTAGTAGTAGTAGTAGTAGAGAGTAGAAGACGTAGCAGTAGTAGTAGTGTTTTTATTGTTGTTGTTGCCGTCGTTGTAATTTTCGTTATTATCGCCATCACCATCATTATCGCTATATATATTACAAGCAAAAAGTTCAGGGCCATTGCCAACGCTGTGTCTCCCAGACCAAAACACTACAGCCAATGTTAAGAAGAACGGACGCCAAAATCTTCCAAATTTATTCAAGAACAAATTCATGGGACCATTGCACGAAATCAACAAATCAAATGCGGACAGCGGGCTGTAATGTCCAATCACCCTTCCTCAGGATCGTCACATAAGCCACAACTGAAAACTGCACCATTCAGTCCGTACCGAGTGTAGCCACCGTTTGCCGCCAGGCAAGCGGCACAACGTCGACGCATGGAGTCCACCAGGGTCCGAAGAGTGTCCCCCGCGGTATGGCCTGCCACTCCTGCTGCAGAAAGAGAGTGAGCTGGGCCACGTCAACAGGCGGGGGGTGGTTGTGGGCTACCCACCGTCCAAGGACATCCCAGAGGTGCTCAATTGGAGCCAGATCGGGTGAACGACTCGGTGTGGACGGGCGTTGTCGTCTTGGAAAACAGCAGCGTTACCCATGGCCTGAAGGGCGGGCTGGATCAGGGGCCTCACAATCTCGCCACGGTACCGCACCCCTGACAGCTTGCCTTGAATGACGTACAGGGGAGTTCTGTCTTGACGACTGAAGCCACCTCAGACCATCACAGAACCCCCTCCGTAACGATCCACCTCACGAACTGTGGCGTCAGCAAAACGTTCTCCTGGCCTTCGCCACACACTCGGGTCCTGCCGTCATTGAATGCCAAGGTGAAGCGGGACTCATCTGTGAACAGCACTCGAGACCATTGCTGCCTCGTCCAGCGAACGTGATGACGACACAGTCTGCCCGTGCTCTCTGCGGTGAGCTGGAGTAAGTGGTAC
>JADBJO010010993.1:60000-65000 GCA_016801955.1 Conus betulinus
GTGCGTGTGTGTGTGTGTGTGTGTGTGTGTGTGTGTGTGTGTGTGTGTGTGTGTGTGCAGGCATGCACGCGCGCATGTACATGTGTGTGTGTGTTTATCTCGTGTTCTGTTTCGATTTTTCAGATTCAGTGTGGCTTTGCTCATGTGGTCCGCACAGAGGCCGGCCCGGCTGTCAGTAGTACATTATGCTAAAAAAAAAAAAAAGAAAAAAAAAGTCCTATTCTGACAGACAGACAGAGCACAACGACAACTGTCTTCACAAGCCATGATCTCTCTGAATGCCAGACAGCCTTCAGGCGGACATCACAGACCATCTGTCTGAATGCCAGACGGACATCACTGACCTTCTGTCATGCCAGACAGCCTTAGGCCCAGTTCATGATCTCTCTCTGAATGCCAGACAGCCTTCAGGCGGACATCATACAGTTCATGATCTGTCTGAATGCCAGACAGCCTTCAGGCGGACATCACACAGCCATGCCTTCAGGCGGACGTCACAGACGTTCTGTGTGAATGCCAGACAGCCTTCAGGCGGACATCACAGACGTTCTGTCTGAATGCCAGACAGCCTTCAGGCGGACATCACAGACGTTCTGTCTGAATGCCAGACTGCCTTCAGGCGGACATCACAGACCATCTGCCTGAATGCCAGACAGCCTTCAGGCGGACGTCACAGACCATCTGTCTGAATGCCAGACACCTTCAGGCGGACGTCACACCAAGCCATGAGCCTTCAGGCTGAATGCAGACACCTTCAGGCGGACATCACACACATCCATGATCTCTCTGAATGCCAGACGGCCTTCAGGCGGACATCACAGAGCCCTTCTGTCTGAATGCCAGACAGCCTTCAGGGTGACAAAAAGAAAAACCCACCACGCTGAGGGCTTGAGTCCGCTGGATATAGTAATTAGCCTGTCCCTTACACTTACATTAAAAAAGAACATTGCGGAAGGCCGTGCGCGCAACTCCATACGGTGGAATGGACGGATAATCCCCCCCCCCCCCCCCCCCTTCTCTTTTCTTTTTTCTTCTTTTTCCTCTTCTATCTTCTTCTTCTTCTCTACACGTGACATCTTGAACATGATTATTGTAGATTTCTCTTCATCAACACTGTATGGAATGGAACAAATCATGATGTCTTTTTTTAATAAATATTTTTAATCGCTTTGAATGAAATTACATAACAATTTACACTGCATACATACAAAAGTACACGAATACATGTATATGTACAGTCATTATATATACCAATACATCATTTGATATTAAAAACACATTACATCATAATGTATGCATGTATCCATATGTATGTACACATACACTTATATTTACCCACACATATACATAGACAAACATAACGGCACAGACATTAGGAAAGATCAAACCTTAAGAGAGAGAGAGAGAGAGAGAGAGAGAGAGAGAGAGAGAGAGAGAGAGAGAGAGAGAGAGAGAGAGAGAGGGTGGATGTCAGTTCGTTTTGCAGCTATTACAAATCATGATGTCATTTAATGTGTATAGTTTCTTGCATTGCTTATGTTTGTGTATGTGTGTGTTTGGGAGATTTTTTTTGTACTATATTGCTCTATGTTGATTTGTACTGTAGTGTTTTATATATAGTCTTATGTTTTATATTGTATATGACTATTCTATGCTGTTTTGTTTGTACGGTAATGTAATCATTGTGTTTGTGGTTCTGCAGTGTGGAATTTTGTCTTGTTTTGTATCATTTGAATTTTCTTTTCCATTGTATTTATTTTGTGTAATGTTTGTGCATGTCATGTTTGTGTTGTGCTCTTTAGAATGGCTTTATATCGTGCTGTTTTTTTTTAGGTGTTATCAAAAACATTTTTTAAAGTATACACTCAGGACAGTACGTACAGTCTGCTTGCCTAGTCGCCAGATTACAACCAGCGAGCCGGCATGCAAGAAGACACAGAAGTGTAGAAATAATCTGGAGGGGAAAAAGAGATGGTTCAGTGGGCCACCAAAAAGAGAGAGAGAGAGAGAGGAGACGCTGAGAGAGAGAGTCATAAGCGCCAACGCGCTCGCACAGAAGCTAAAGAGCAAGATCAATAAAACACCCGTGCTGTCACATGCGTGAAGGATTATTGACAATGATCGTCCCTGCATCTGTCTTCATGAATTCAATGGTGTCAGTTTCACTGTGGCTGTGCTGGTGTCGTCACGCACGAGTGCGTCTGGTCAGTACCTAATGGTTCTTTTCACTTTGCCACGGTCAGCGCGGCACTGCCTCCCGGGGGCAACAAAAGGAGAGGGAGGGAGGGAGGGAGGGGGACGGAGAGAGAGAGAGAGAGAGGAGGAGAGAGGGGAGAGAGAGGGAGAGAGAGAGAGAGAGAGAGGGAGGGAGGGAGGGACGGACGGACGGACGGAGAGAGAGAGAGAGAGAGGGAGAGAGAGAGAGAGAGAGAGAGAGAGAGAGAGAGAGAGAGAGAGAGAGAGAGAGAGAGAGAGAGAGAGTACTGATACTTAACCTGATGAAAAAAAAAAGAAAGAAAGTGCCATGGCCCCTTCATCAAGTGGTGGTGCCAACACCTAGTTCTTAGCTTAATAAATATAAAATTATATTTGAAACTTGCGGCCAAATAGAAGTTTGTTTCTTCGTTTTTGTTTTTTGTTTAAATCGCATAACTGCATACTGTAGTATTCCTGATCTTACATGCTTTACACAAATGAATTGCAAACCGATGAGTAATGTGTGTTCGTTAATAGATGATATGGGCGTTGACAATCTAAACAGGAACGGTCGTCTAAAATGTCTGTCTGTCTGTCTGTCTATGTATGTATGTCTGTATGTCTGCTGCATGCATGCATGTATGTATATGTGTATGTATGTATGTATGCATGCATGTATGTATGTATGTATGTATGTATGTATGTACATGCATGCATGCATGCATGCATGTATGTATGTATGCATATATGTATGTATGCATGTACGTATGTATGTATGTATGTATGTATGTATGTACGTATATATACGTATTATGCATGTATGTATATGTATGTATGTATGTATATATATATGCATGTATGTATGTGTGTGTGTGTGTGTGTATGTGTGTGTGTTGTGTGAGAGAGAGAGAGAGAGAGAGAGAGAGAGAGAGAGAGAGAGAGAGACAGAGAGAGAGAGAGAGAGAGAATAAGAATAAGCAGAAACTGATTTTCGTTTTCTGTGGCACTTACACAAATGACAGATAAGGTGTTAATTAGCGTGTCGTCTGCAACGATGATAATGCACCAGCAAATAAGAAATTCTGAATCTACACCTCGTCATAACGTATCTTATATTTTTTTTAAAATCAATATTCAGAGATTTAAAAAAAAAAAAACAAATACAAAAGTCAGGCCTTTTTTTTTTTTTTTTTTTTTAAACGAATCACATCTATGACTGTGCTGAACAGAGACACGAATCTTCACGCCATCGACAGTCAATCTAGAACGAAAGATTTGCAGAAAACGATTGATGGCTTTACTCACTTGATTGAACCACATGTAACCGAATCCGGGCTCAAAGTTCACATCCCATTTTCGACAGGCGGTTAAGAGAGGAGAGAGTTAGAGAGAGAGAGAGAGAGAGAGAGAGAGAGAGAGAGAGAGAGAGAGAGAGAGAGAGACAGAGAGAGAGAGAGAGAGAGAGAGAGCAGAGAGAGAGAGAGAGAGAGAGAGAGAGAGAGAGAGAGAGAGAGAGACAGACAGGCAGGGCAGGCAGGAGACACAGACAATCAAGCAATTAGACAGACAAATAAGCAGGCAGAAAGACACAGGCAGAGGGACACAAAGACAAACACAGACGGACTCAGAGACACAGACAGATGGACACAAAGAGACACAAACAGACAGAGGGACGTACACAAAGAGACACAGACAGACAGAGGGACACACAAAAGACACAGAGGACACAAAGAGACACGGATAGACAGATGGACACAAAGAGACACAGAGACATAGAGGGACACACAGAGACACAGACAGACAGAGGGACACACACACACAGACACAGACAGACAGAGGGACACACACAGGCACAGACAGACAGCACAGACAGACAGAGGGACACACAGAGACACAGACAGACAGAGGGACACACACAGACACAGAGGACAGAGGGACACACACAGAGACACAGAGGACACACAGAGAGACACACAAGAGACAGAGAGGGACACACAGAGACACAGATAGAGGGACACACAGAGACACAGACAGATGGACACACAGACAGAGGGACACACACAAGGACCACAGACAGGGCCATGGGGTAGGAGCTTGGACACGGACGGCAAGACAGAGAGACAAAAACATCGAGCCATGAGAGAGAGAGAGAGAGAGAGAGAGAGAGAGAGAGAGAGTGGGGGGGGGGGGGGGGGGGGGGGGGGGCAGACAGACCGATACAAGACGGTGATATATATTGCAGTTTGCGCTATGATTTAAATTAAACGGCGCTTTTTGTTCGAGTCAGAGAACGGGGCTATGAACGACTGTTTACAGCAGATGCAGAATCAGAGTAGTGTGTGAATCCTTCCTCCCCGAGTCTCTTTATGGCATTATGTTTGAATAAACACCAACAGAGTAGTGTGTGAAATCCTACATCCACGAGTCTTTTTTATGGCATTATGTTTGAATAAACACAACAGAGCAGTGTGTGAAATCCTTCATCCACGAGTCTCTTTATGGCATTATGTTTGAATAAACACAACAGAGTAGTGTGTGAAATCCTTCATCCCCGAGTCTTTTTATGGCATTATGTTTTGAATGAATGAAAACACGAGTCTTTTTTACAGAGTAGTATGTGAAATCCTACATCCACGAGTCTTTATATGGCATTATGTTTGAATAAACACAACAGAGTAGTGTGTGAAATCCCTACGGTTACCTATGTATGCTATGAACGAAAGGATGGAAACAGTAAGAGATACGAATTCTTTTAAAGATTGATATAAAAGAAACACTTAAAGACAAACAAAAACAAAACAAAC
>JADBJO010010994.1:0-36049 GCA_016801955.1 Conus betulinus
TTTTCGCTGATCGTTTATGTCGGAATGTTCACCCGAACAAACCTTCCGTGTTGGCATGTACGCGCGTCCGAGCGATCGCGCGTTTGTATACACAGACAGACAGACAGACAACAGACACACACACACACACACACACACACACACACACACACACACACACACACACACACACACACACACATACACACGAACACACGCAGGCGCGCGCGTGCGCGCGTCTACCCGCATACTAGATAGAGTAAGAATACGCGACTGAAATAGTTTTTAAGTGCACTGACATTAAAGGAAGGAACGAATGAACAAAAACACAGATACACAACTGTATGCATGCACAAAGACACGGAGGCGCGTGCGCGCTTGCGCGCGCGCGCACACACACACACACACACACACACACACACACACACACACACACACACACACACACACACACACACGCAACAAAACACAAACCCGCGCGTGCGCGCGCCTCTAAGAGAGAGAGAGAGAGAGAGAGAGAGAGAGAGAGAGAGAGAGAGAGAGAGAGAGAACGACAGACAGAGAGACCGACAGGCAGACAGGCAGACACACAGACAATCGATTAGAGACAAAAATAGACTGAGACAGAGTCAGAGAGAGAGACACAGACAGACTCAGAGGCAGAGACAGAGAAGCGAGACGGCGTGAGCACATACGCACACATACCAACGCTACCAAATACTCACAATTGCAGTCATAATAACACACACACACACACACACCACACACACACACACACACACACACACACACACACACACACACACACACAGATACACACACATGCGCGCCCTAGCATACTTACATAACCGATCGCAAAGGTGTCCCCTCTATGCACATATTCATTAACATAGACAAAACCCCGCATCTACACACACACACACACACACACACACACACACACACACACACACACACACACACACACACACACACACAAACACTCACACATATGCGCACACGCACACGCGAGCGCATACATACATAACCGATCGCAACGTTTCCAATCCATGCACACATTCACACAGAGACAAAAAATGCGCATCTGCTCTCTCTCTCTCTATCATTCTCTCTCTCTCTCTCTCTCTCTCTCTCTCTCTCTCTCTCTCTCTCTCCTCTCTCTCTCTCTCTCTCTCTCTCTCTCTCTCGCTCACACACATACACACCAACAACAACAGACACGCATATACACAGACGACACAACAACAGCAGACACGCACACAAAAACATCAGAGACACAACAACAACAACAACAAAACAACAACAACACACACACACACACACACACACACACACACACACACACACACACACACACACACACAAACGCGCGCTCACGCATGCATGCACGCACGCACACACACACAAACACACACACACGCGAGAGACAGAGAGAAGCGAAAAAACCCTAAAACTATCTGACTGGGCACAGTGATAATATATAGAACAACGACAACGATGACGATGACAACGACAATGATGATGATGATGGTGTAGGTGGTGGTGGTGGTGGTGTTTTTGTTTGTTTGTTTTTTGTTTTAATTCATTTTTGTTTTGGACAGGGGATGGAGGGGATTTGGGGGTGTTTTACATCACACATAATGTCGTTTTATTATAGTTTGGAATGTATGTGATGATTTGTTTCATACAACAATATAGAAAGACACAGACTTGAGTTAGGTTTCTGAGGTTTTTTTTTTTTCTTTCTTTCTTCTATGTCTTAGAAAATGATCCCATCATACATCACTTGCTTGACGATGTCGTCTCTGAGAACCAGTGTGGCTTCAGGAGCAACAGGGAGGTAATTTACATGATCTTCGTTGTTCGCCAGCTGCAGGAGAAGTGCCGGGAACAGAATCAGAACCTCTACATCCTCTTTGTGGACCTGACAAAGGCTTCCAATACCGTCAGTCGCGAGGGTCTGTGGGCTATACTGTCCAAACTTGGCTGTCCACTGAAGTTTGTCAAGATCATGCGATACTTTCATGACGGCATGATGGCTCGCGTAGTGGAAAACGGCACTGTATCTGACCCCTTCCCCGCGTCCAATGGAGTGAAGCAAGGATGTGTCCTGGCACCAACCCTGTTCAGCCTCATGTTCGCCACAATGCTGTTCTGTGCTCTTTCCAGTACCAACGCTGGGATCGCTGTCCGCTACATGTGTGATGGTCGCTTCTTCGACATAAGGTGCCTGAAGGCCAGAACAAAAGTTCTTGATGCCCTTGTGAGAGATTTCCTGTTTGCCGATGACTGTGCACTCGCAGCTCTCAACGAACCAGACCTGCAAGAGCTTGCCAGTTGCCTGTCTGCAGCAGCAAAGACCTTTGGCCTGACGATCAGACTGCAGAAGACAGAAATGATGCTCCAACCAGCACCCAGTCTCTCTCCTCCAGAACCAAAGATTGTGATCGAGGACACGACCCTGAACAATGTTGACAGCTTCACCTACTTGGGGTGCTGCTTGTCTTTCTCATGTGGCTTGGATAAAGAAGTGTCGAACAGACTGACAAAAGCAGGAGCTTCCTTCGGCAGGCTTTGGAACAGAGTGTGGGGAGAGCGTGGCATCACTCACTCTAAATAACAAGCTGGCAGTCTACAGAGCAGTCGTTGTCACCTCGCCGCTCTACGGTTGTGACACCTGGGCACTGTACAGGAAACAACTGAAGACTCTGGATCAGTTTCACCTTGGTTGCCTGCGTAAGATTATGGGCATCTCCTGGGAGGGACGAGATTTCCAACACAGAAGTGCTTTGCAGAGCAAAGATGCCTGGTATCGAGGCGCTGATCATGAAAGCGCAGTTGAGTTGGGTTGGGCATGTGGCACGAATGGACGACACGCGACTTAAAAAAAAAAGTCTTCTTCTATGAGCTGGCAGCTGGAACAAGGAACACCGGGCGGCCACTCAAATGCTTTAAGGACTGCCTGAAAGTATCACTGGCGGCCTGTGGCATCCCGCTTCAGGGCTGGGAAACACTTGTCACAGACCGCAGTGCCTGGCGACTTGCTGTCCACAAAGGAGTATATAGCTTCGAAGAGAAGCATTTGCAGGAATTGGACCAGAAATGCCAGCCCGCAAAGAGAGGACACCTGACCCAATGACAGCTGTCGCATGTCCAGAGTGTGGGACGTATCTTTGTGTCCAGCTTTGGCTTGCGCTCACACATGCGGAGTCACTGACGTCTTCGTCGACAAAGAAGGCGGTGGTCGACCTGTTCCCCAACCAACCAGCGGTGGTTGTCCTGCCCTCCAACCAACCTGCCCTCCAACCAAACTGCCCTCCAACCAACCTGCCATCCAACCAACATGCCCTCCAACCAACCAGCGGTGGTTGTCCTGTCCTCAAACCAACCTGCCCCTCAACCAACCTGCCCTCCAACTAACCAGCGGAGGTTGTCCTGCTCTCCAAACAACCAGTGGTGGCTGTCCTGGAGGTGGCTGTCCTGCGCTCCAACCATGCGGCGGCGGTGGTTGTCCTGTCCTCCAACTACCCAGCGGTGATTGTCCTGCTCTCCAGACAACCAGTGGTGGCTGTCCTAGTGGTGGCGGTCCTGCCCTTCACCAACCAGCGGTGGCTATCCCGCCCTCCAACCAACCAGAGGTGGCTGTCCTTTCCTCCAACCATCCAGCGTGGTTGTCCTGCCATCCAACCAACCAGTGGTGGCTGTCCTAGTGATGGCTGTCCTGCCCTCCAACCAACCAGCAGTGGCTGTCCTGCCCTCCAACCAACCAGTGGTGGATGTGCTGTTACTGCAACCAACCAGCGGTGTTTGTCCTGTCATCCAAACAACCAGCGCTGGTTATCCTGCCCTCCAACTAACAAGCAGTGGTTGTCCTGCCCTCCAACAAACCAGCGGCAGTTGTCTTGCCCTCCAACAACAAGCGGTGGTTGTCCTGCCCTCCAACCAACCCGTGGTGGTTGTCCTGCCCTCCAACCATCCAGCTGTGGTTGTCCTGCCCTCCAACCATCTGGCGGTGGTTGACCTACCCTCCAACAAACCAGCTGTGGTTGTCCTGTCCCTACAAGCAACCAGCGGTGGTTGTCCTGCCCTCCAACCATCCAGCAGTGGTTGTCTTGTCCCTCCAACCACCCCACGGTGGTTGTCCTGCCCTCCAACCAACCAGCGGTGGTTGTCCTGCCCTCCAACCAACCAGTGGTGGTGGTTCTCCTGTCCCTCCAACCAACCAGTGGTGGTTCTCCTGTCCTCCAACCAACCAGCGGTGGTTATCCTGCCCTCCAACCAACAAGCAGTGGTTGCCCTGCCCTCCAACCAACCAGTGGTGGTTCTCCTGTCCTCCAACCAACCAGCGGTGGTTATCCTGTCCTCCAACCAACCGCCGGTGGTGGTCCTGCCCTCCACCCAACCAGCGGTGTTTGTCCTGGTCCTCCAACCAACCAGTGGTGATTGTCCGGTCCTCCAACCATCCAGCAGTGGTTGTCCTGTCCTCGAGCAAACCAGCGGTGGTGTCTTGCCCTCCAACAAACCAACTGTTGTTGTCCTGCCGTCGACCATCCAGCAGTGGCTGTCCTGACCTCCAACCAACCCGCGGTGGTTATCCGGCCCTCCAACAAACTAGTGGTGGTTGTCCTGCCCTCCAGGCAACCCGCAGTGGTTGTCCTGCCCCTCAACCAAGCCCGCGGTGGTTGTCCTGCTTTCCAGCCAACCAGAGGTGGTTGTCCTGCCCTCCAACCATCCAGCGGTTGTGTCCTGCCCTCCAACCAACCCGCGGTGGTTGTCCTGTCCTCCAACCAACCAGCGGTGGTTGTCCTGCCCTCCAAACATCCAGCGGTTTTTGTCCTGTCCTCCACAAAACCCAGCAGGGGCTGCCCTGCCTCCAACCAACCAACCAGCGGTGGTTCTCCTGCCCTCCAACCATGCCGCAGTGGTTGTCCTGTCCTCCAACCCACCTGCGGTGGTTGTCCTGCCTCCAACAAACCAGTGGTGGTTGTCTTGCCCTCCAACAAACCAACGGTGGTTGTCCTGCCCTCCAACCATATAACGGTTGTTGTCCTGGCCTTCATCCAACCAGCGGTGGTTTTCCTGCCCTCCAAGCAACCGGCGTAGTGGTTGTTTGCCCTCCAACCAACCAGCGGTGGTAGTATTGCCCTCCAAATGTCCAGTGGTGGCTGTCTGGCCCTCCGACCATCCAGCGGTGGTTGTCCTGTCCTCCAACCAACGAGCGGTGGTTGACCTGCCATCCATCCAACCAGCGGTGGTTGTCCCGCCCTACAACCAGTCAGCCGTTGTTGTCCTGCCCTCCAAACAGCCAGCGGTGTTTTTCTATCCTCCAAGCAATGAGCAGTGGTTCTCCAGCACTCCAACCATCCCGCGGTGGTTTTCATGTCTTCCAAAAAAACCAGCGGTGGTTGTCCCGTCCTCCAACCAACCAACGGTGGTTGTCCTCTTTTCAACCATCCTGTGGTGGTTGTCCGGTCCTCGAACCAACCAGAGGTGGTTGTCCTGTTCTCCAACCATCCAGCAGTGGTTGTCCTGTCCTCGAGCAAACCAGCGGTGGTTGTCTTGCCCTCCAACAAAGCAACGGTTGTTGTCTTGCCTTCCAATCATCGAGCAGTGGTTGTTCTGCCCTCCACCAACCAGTGGTGGTTGTCCTGCCCTCCAACAAACTAGCGGTGATTGTTCTGCCTTCCAGGCAAACCGCAGTGGTTGTCCTGCTCTCCAAACCAAGCTGCGGTGGTTGTCCTCCCCTCCAAACCAATCAGCGGGGGTTGTCCTGCCGTCTAACCATCCAGCGGTGGTTATCCTGCCCTCCAACCAACCCGCGGTGGTTGTTTTTTTGCCCTCCAACCATCCAGCGGTGGTTGTCCTGTCCTCCAAAAATCCAGAAGTGGTTGTTTCTGCCCTCCAACAAATCAGTGGTAGTTGTTCTGCCCTCCAAATATCCAGCGGTGGTTGTCCTGCCCTCGCACCAACCAGCAGTGGTTGTCCTGCCCTTCAACCAACCAGCGGTGGTCGTTCTACCCTCCAAACCACCAGCGGTGGATTTCCTGGCCTCCAACCATCCAGCGGTGGTTGTCCTGGCCTCCAACCAACCTGCAGTGGTTGTCGAGCGGTGGTTGTCCTGGCCTCCAACCATCTAGCGGGGTTGTTCTGCCCTCCAACTATCAGGCAGTGGCTGTCCTGCCCTCCAACCAACCAGCGGAGGTTGTCCTGCAATTCAACCAACCAGCGGTGGTTGTCTTGCCCTCCAACCAACCATCGGTGGTTGTTCTGCCTTCCAACCAACCAGCGGTGGTGGTTCTGCACTCCAACTATCCAGCGGTGGTTGTCCTGCCCTCCAACCAACCACCGGTTGTTGTCCTTCCCTTCAACCGACCAGCGGTGGTTGTCTTGCCCTCCAACCATCTAGCGGTGACTGTCTGGCCCTCCAACCATCCAGCAATGTGTTCTCCTGTCCTCCAACCAACCAAAGTTGGTTGTCCTGTCCTCCAACAAACAGCGCTGGTTGTCTTGCCTTCCAACCAACCAGCAGTAGTTGTCCTGCCCTCCAACCATCCAGCGGTGCCTTTTTGGCCCTCCAACCATCCAGCAGTAGTTTGTCCTGTCCTCGAACCAACCAGCGGTGGTTGTCTGCCCTGCAAACCAACCAGCGGTAGTTGTCCTGCCATCCAACCATCCAGGGTGGTTGTCCTGCCCGCCAACCAACCAGCGGTGGTTGTCTTGACCTCCAACCACCAGCGGTGGTTATCCTGCCCTCCAAGCAACCAGCGTGTGGTTGTTCTGCCCTCCAACAAACCAGTGAATGTTGACCTGCCCTCCAACCATCCCGCGGTGGTTGTCCTGTCCTCCAACCAACCTGCGGTAGGTTGTCGTGCAATCCAACCAACCAGCAGTGGTTGTCCTGTCCTAAAAAAAAAAATGCGGTGGTTGTCCTGCCCTCCAACCAACCCAGCCGTGGTTGTCCTGCCCTCTAACCAACCAGCGGTGGTTGTCCTGCCCTCCAACCAACCCGCGGTGGTTGTCCCGTCCTCCAACCAACCCGCGTGGTTTTCCTGCCCTAGAACCAACCAGCGGTGGTTGGTTTTCGTGCCCTCCTACAACAACCAGTGGTTGTCCTGCCCTCCAACAAGCCAGAGGTGGTTGTCCTGGCTTTCAACCAACCAGCGGAGGTTGTCCTGCCCTCCCAAGCACCAGCGGTGGTTGTCTTGTCCTCGAACAACCAGCAGTTGTTGTCTTCCCTCAAGCCATCATGTGGTGGTTGTATGGCCCTAACCATCCAGTGGTTGTCTTGCCCTGCAACAAACCAGCGGTAGTTGTCCTGCCGTCCAACCATCCAGGGTTGGTTGTCCTGCCCGCCAACCAACCAGCGGTGGTTGTCGTGCCCTTCAACCAAACAGCGGTGGTTGTCTTGACCTCCAACCAACCAGCGGTAGTTATCCTGCCCTCCAAGCAACCAGCGGTGCTTGTTCTGCCCTCCAACAAACCAGTGGATGTTGACCTGCCCACCAACCATCCCGCGGTGGTTGTCCTGTCCTACAACCAACCTGCGGTAGTTGTCGTGCAATCCAACCAACCAGCAGTGGTTGTCCTGTCCTAAAAAAAAAAATGCGGTGGTTGTCCTGCCCTCCAACCAACCAGCCGTGGTTGTCCTGCCCTCCAAGCAACCAGCGGTGGTTGTCTTACCCTCGAACCAACCAGCGGTTGTTGTCTTCCCTCCAGCCATCATGTGGTGGTTGTATGGCCCTCTAACCATCCAGCTGTGGTTGTCCTACATTTCAACCAACCAACCAACAGTGGGTTGTCCCACCCTCCAACCAACCAGCCGTTGTTGTCCTGCCCTCCAACCAACAAGCAATGGTTGTCCTGCCATCCAACCAACCAGTAGTGGTTGTCCTGTCCTCCAACTGACCAGCGGTGGCTGTCCTGTCCTCCAACCAACCACCGGTGGTTGTCCTGCCCTCAAACAACCAGCGGTGTTTGTCCAGTCCTCCAACCAACCAGTAGTGGTTGTCCGGTCCTTCAACCATCCAGCAGTGGTTTCCCTGTCTTCGAGCAAACCAGCGGTGGTTGTCTTGCCCTCCAACAAACCAACGGTTGTTCTCCTGCCGTCGAACCATCCAGCAGTGGCTGTCCTGCCCTCCAACCAACCTGATGTGGTTATCCAGCCCTCCAACAAACTAGTGGTGGTTGACCTGCCCTCCAGGCAACCGCAGTGGTTGTCCTGCCCTCCAACCAAGCCGCGGTGGTTGTCCTGCTTTCCAACCAACCAGATGTGGTTGTTCTGCCCTCCAACCATCCAGCGGTTGTTATCATGCCCTCCAACCAACCCGCGGTGGTTGTCCTGCCCTCCAACAAACCAGCGGTCGTTGTTCTGCCCTCCAACCATCCAGCGGTTGTTGTCCTGTCCTCCAACAACCCAGCAGTCGCTGCCCTGCCCTCAAACCAACCAGCTGTGGTTGTCCTGTCCTCCAACCAACCAGCGGTGGTTGTTGTCCTGCCCTCCAACCACCAGATGTGTTCTCCTGCTCTCCATCCATCCTGCAGTGGTTGTCCTGTCCTCCAACCAACCTACGGTGGTTTTCCTGCCCTCCAACCAACCAGCGGTGGTTGACCTGCCATTCAACCATCCAGCGGTGGTTGTTCTGTCCTCCAACCAACCCGCGGTGGTTGTCCTGCCTCCAACAAACCAGCGGTGGTTGTCTTGCCCTACAACAAACCAGCGGTGGTTGTCCTGCCCTCCAACCATACAGCAGTTGTTGTCCTGTCCTTCAACCCAACCAGAGGTGGTTGTCCTGCCCTCCAAGCAATCGGCGGTAGTTGTCTTGCCTTCCAACCAACCAGCGGTGGTTGTCTTGCCCTCCAAACGTCCAGTGGTGGCTGTCTGGCCCTCCAACCATCCAGCAGTCGTTGTCCTGTCCTCCAACCAACGAGCGGTGGTTGACCTGCCCTCCAACCACCAGCAGTGGTTGTCCCGCCCTCCAACCAATCACCCGTAGTTGTCCTGCCCTCCAAACAGCCAGCAGTTGTTTTACTATCCTCCAACCAATGAGCAGTGGTTTCCAGCTCTCCAACCATCCCGCTGTGGTTTTCATGTCTTCCCAACAACCAGCGGTGGTTGTCCCGTCCTCAACCCAACCAACAGTGGCTGTCCTCTTCTTCAACCATCCTGCGGTGGTTGTCCGGTCCCCGAACCAACCAGAGGTGGTTCTCCTGTTCTCCAACCAGCCAGCAGTGGTTTTCCTGTCTTCCAGCCAAGAAACGGTGGTTGTTCAGTTCCTTCAAACAGCCAGTGGTGGTTTTCCTGTTCTCCAACCACCAGCAGTGGTGTCCTGTTATCCAACCAACCTGCAGTGGGAGTTCTGCCCTCCAACTATCCAGCAGTGTTTGTCCTGCCCTCCAACCATCCAGCGGTGGTTGTCCTGTCCTCCAACCACCCGCGGTGTTTGTCCGGTGCTCCAACCAACCAGTGGTGGTTGTCTGGTCCTCCAACCATCCAGCAGTGGGTTGTCCTGTCTTTGAGCAAGCCAGCGGTGATGTCTTGCCCTCCAACAAATCAACGGTTGTTGTCCTGCCTTCCAATCATCCAACAGTGGTTTTCCTGCCCTCCAACCAACCCGTGGTGGTTATCTGCCCTCCAACAAACTAGCGGTGGTTGTCCTGCCCTCCAGGCAACACCCGCAGTGGTTATCCTGCCCTCCAACCAAGGTGCGGTGGTTGTCCTCCCCTCCAACCAATCAGCGGTGGTTGTCTTGCCGTCTAAAACCATCCAGCGGTGGTTGTCCTGCTCTCCAACCAACCCGTGGTCGTTGTCCTGTCCTCCAACCAACCAGCGGTGGTTGTTCTCTGTCCTCCAACCATCCAGCGGTGGTTGTCCTGTCCAAACAATCTAGCAGTGGTTGTCCTGCCCTCCAACCAAACAGTGGTGGTTGTTCTGCCCTCCAACTGTCTAGCGGTGGTTGTCCCTGCCCTCGAACCAACCAGCGGTGGTTGTCTGCCCTTCAACCAACCAGCGGTGGTTGTTTTTGCCCTCAAACCAACCAGTGGTGGTTGTTCTGACCTCCAACCAACCAGCGGTGGTTTTCCCTGGCCTCCAACCATCCAGCAGTGGTTTTCCTGGCCTCCAAACATCCTGCAGTGGCTGTCCAGTGGTGGTTGTCCTGGCCTCCAGCCATCCAGTGGGGGTTGTTTCTTCCCTCCAACTATCAGGCAGTGCTTGTCCTGCCCTCCAACCAACCAGCGGAGAATGTCCTGCAATTCAACCAACCAGCGGTGGTTGTCTTGCCCTCCAACCAACCAGCGGTGGTTGTTCTGCCCTTCCAACCAACCAGCGGTGGTTCTTCTGCACTCCAACTATACAGCGGTGGTGGTTGTCCTGCCCTCCAACCAACCACCGGTTGTTGTCCTTCCCTTCAACCACCAGCGGTGGTTGTCTTGCCCTTCAACCATCTAGCGGTGGCTGTCTGGCCCTCCAACGATCCAGCAATGGTTCTCCTGTCCTCCAACCAACCAAAGCTGGTTTGTCCTGTGTCCTCAAAAAACAGCGCTGGTTGTCTTCCCTTCCAACCAACAAGCAGTGGTTGTCTGCTTTTCCAACCATCCAGCGGTGCCTTTTTGGCCCTCCAACCATCCAGCAGTAGTTGTCCTGTCCTCGAAACAAACCAGCGGTGGTTGTCTTGCCCTGCAACAAACCAGCGGTGGTTGTCCTGCCCGTCCAACCATCCAGCGGTGGTTGTCCTGCCCGCCAAACCACCAGCTGTGGTTGTCCTGCCCTTCAACCAAACAGCGGTGGTTGTCTTGACCTCCAACCAACCAGCGGTGGTTATCCTGCCCTCCAAGCAACCAGCGGGGGCTTATTCTGCACTCCAACAAAAAAGTGGCGGTTGACCTGCCCTCCAACCATCCTGCGGTGGTTGTCCTGTCCTCCAACCAACCTGCGGGTAGTTGTCCTGCCCTCCAACCAACCAGCAGTGGTTGTCCTGTCCTCCAAAAGAACTGCGGTAATTATCCTGCCCTCCAACCAACCAGCTGTGGTTGTCCTGCCCTCTAACCAACCAGCGGTGGTTGTCCTGCCCTCCAACCAACCCGCGGTGGTTGTCCTGTCCTCCAACCAACCAACCCGCGGTAGTTTTCCTGCCCTAGAACCAACCAGCAGTGTTTTCTTGCCCTCCTACAACCAGCGGTGGTTGTCCTGCGCTCCAACAAGCCAGCTGTGGTTGTCCTGGCTTTAACCAACCAGCGTAGGTTATCCTGCCCTCCAAGCAACCAGCGGTGGTTGTCTTGCCCTCGAAACAACCAGCAGTTGTTGTCTTGCCCTCCAGCCATCCAGTGGTGGCTTGTATGGCCCTCTAACCATCCAGCTGTTGTTCTCCTGTCTTCCAACCAACCATCGGTGGTTGTCCTACACTCCAACCAACCAGCAGTGGTTGTCAAGCCCTCCAACCAATCAGCTGTTGTTGTCCTGCCCTCCAAACAGTCAGCAGTCGTTTTTCTATCTTCCAAGCTATGAGCGGTGGTTCTCCAACCCTCCAACCATCCAGCTGTTGTTTTCATGTCTACCATCCAACCAGCGGTGGTTGTCCCGTCCTCCAACTAACCATCAGTGGTTTTTCCTGTTTTTCAACCAATCAGTGGTGGTTTTCCTGTCTTCCAGCCAACCAACGGTGGTTGTGTTCAGTTCTTCAAACAGCCAGCAGTGGTTTTCCTGTTCTCCAACCAACCAGAGGGTTTTTTTCCTGTTCACCAACCAACCAGCGGTGGTTGTCCCTGTCCTCCAACCCACCAGCGGTGGGGTGCTCTGCCCTCCAACCATCCAGCGGTGGTTGTCCTGTCCTCCAACCAACCCGCGGTGTTTGTCCGGTCCTCCAACCAACCAGTGGTTGTTCTCCGGTACTCTCCACCATCCAGCAGTGGTTGTCCTGCCCTCCAACCAACCCGGGGTGGTTGTCCTTCCCCGCAACCAACCAGCTGCTGTTGTTCTGCCCTCCATCCAACCAGCGGTGGTTGTTCTTCCCGCCAACAAACCAGCGGTGGTTGTCCTGCACTCCAACCTTCCCGCGGTAGTTGTCCTGTCTTCCAACCAACCAGCGGTGGGTTGTCCTGCCCTACAACCAACCAGTGGTTGTTGTCCTTCCCTTCAACCAACCAGCAGTGGTTGTATTGCCCTCCAACCATCCAACGGTGGCTGTCCAGCTCTCCAACCATCCAGCAGTGGTTCTCCTGTCCTCCAACGAACCAGAGCTGTTGTCCTGTCCTCCAACAAAATAGCGCTGGTTGTCTTGCCATCCAACCAACCAGCAGTGGTTGTCCTGTCCTCAAACCATCCAGCGGTGGGCTTTTTGGCCCTCCAACCATCCAGCAGTGGTTGTACTGTCCTCGAACCAGCCAGCGGTGGTTGTCCTGCCAGCCAACCAACCACCAGTGGTTGTCCTGCCTTTCAAACCAAACAGCAGTGGTTGTCTTGACCTCCAACCAACCAGCGGTGGTTGTCCTGCCCTCCAAGAAACCAGTGGTGCTTGTTCTGCCCTCCAACCATCCCGCGTGGTTGTGTCCTTTCCTCCAACCAAGCTGCGGTGGTTGTCATGCCTTCCAACCAACAAACGGTGGTTGTCGTGCCCTCCATCCAGCCAGCGGTGGTTGTTCTGCCCTCCAACCAACCCACGTTGGATGTCCTGCCATCCAACCACCAGTGGTGGTTGTCTTGCCCTCCAACAAACCAGCGGTGGTTGTCTTGCCCTCCAACAAGCCAGCTGTGTTGTCCCAGCTTTCAACCAACCAGCAGTGGTTGTCCTGCCCTGCAAGCAACCAGCGGTGGTTGTCTTGCCCTCGAACGAACCAGCGGTGGTTGTGTTGCCCTCCCAGCCATCCTGTGGTGGCTCTATGGCCCTCCAACAATCCAGCAGTGGTTGTCCTGTCCTCCAACCAACCAGCAGTAGCTGTGCTGCCTTCCATCCAACCAGCAGTGGTTGTCCCGCCATCCAACCAATCAGCCGTTGTTGTCCTGCCCTCCAAACAGCCAGCGGTCGTTTTTCTATCCTCCGAGCAATGAGCGGTAGTTCTCCAGGCCTCCAACCATCAGCGCGGTGGTTTTCATGTCTTCCAACCAACCAGCGGTGGTTGTCCCGTCCTCCAACCAACCGACAGTGGCTTTCCTGTTCTTCAACAAACCAGCGGTGGTTGTCCCGTCCTCCAACCAACCAACGGTGGTTGTCCTCTTCTTCAAGCATCCTGTGGTGGTTTTCCTGTCCTCCAACCAACCAGCGGTGGTTTTCCTGTCTTCCAGCCAAACAATGGTGGTTGCTTAGTTCTTCAAACAGCCAGCGGTGGTGTTCCTATTCTCCAACCATCCAGCAGTGGTTGTCCTGTTCTCCAACCAACCAGCGGTGGGTGTTCTGCCCTCTCCAACTATCCAGCATTGTTTGTCCTGCCGTCCAAACATCCAGCGGTGGTTGTCCTGTCCTCCACCAACCCGCGGTGTTTTCCGGTCCTCTAACAAACCAGCGGTGGTTGTCCTGTCCTCCAACCATCCAGCAGTGGTTGTCCTGTCCTCGAGGAAACCAGTGGTGGTTGTCTTGCCCTCCAACAAACCAGCGGTGGTTGTCCTGCCGCCCAACCATCCAGCGGTTGTTGTCCTGCCCTCCAACCAACCCAGGGTGGTTGTCCTTCCATGCAACAAACCAGCAGCTGTTGATCTGCCCTCCAACCAACCAGCGGTGGTTATTCTGCCCTCAAACAATCCAGCGGTGGTTGTCCTGCACTCCAATCATCCCGCGATGGTTGTCCTGTCCTCCATCCAACCAGCGGTGGTTGTCCTGTCCTCGAACCAACCAGCGGTTGTCGTCCTTCCCTTCAACCAACCAGCGTTGGTTGTTGTGGCCTCCAACCATCAAGCGCTGGCTGTCCTGTCCTCCAACCAACCCGCAGTGTTTGTCCGGTCCTCTAACCAACCAGCGGTGTTGTCCGGTCCTCCAACCATCCAACAGTGGTTGTCCTGTCCTTGAGCAAACCAGTGGTGGTTGTCTTGCCCTCCAACAAACCAGGCGGTGGTTGTCCTGCCGCCCAACCATCCAGCGGTTGTTGTCCTGCCCTCCAACCAACCCGGGGTGGTTGTCCTTCCCTGCAACAAACCAGCGGCTGTTGTTCTGCCCTCCAACCAACCAGCGGTGGTTATTCTGCCCTCCAATAATCCAGCTGTGGTTGTCCTGCTCTCCAATCATCCCGCGGTGGGTTGTCCTGTCCTCCATCCAACCAGCGGTGGTTGTCCTGTCCTCGAACCAACCAGCGGTTGTCGTCCTGTCCTCGAACCAACCAGCGGTTGTCGTCCTTCCCTTCAACCAACCAGCGGTGGTTGTCGTGCCCTCCAACCATCAAGTTGTGGTTCTCCTGTCCTCCATCCAACCAGAGCTGGTTGTCCTGTCCTCGAACCAAGCAGCGGTGGTTGTCTTACCTCCAACAAACCAGCGGTGGTTGTCCCGCCGTAGAACCATCCAGCGGTGGTTGTCCTGCCGTCGAACCATCCGCGTGGCTGTCCTGCCTGCCAACCAACCAGCGGTGGTTGTCTTGACCTCCACCCAAACAGCGATGTTTGTCCTGCCCTTCAAGCAACCAGCGGTGCTTGTTCTGCCCTGCAACAAACCAGAGATGGTTGTTCTGCCCTCCAACCATCCCGCGGTGGTTGTCCTGGCCTTCAACCAACCTGCGGTGGTTGTCCTGCCCTCCAAGCAACCGGCGGTAGTTGTCTTGCCTTCCAACCAACCAGCGGTGGTTGTTTTGCCCTCCAAACGTCCAGTAGTGGCTGTCTGGCCCTCTAACCATCCATCAGTGGTTGTCCTGTCCTCCAACCAACGATCGGTGGTTGACCTGCCATCCAACCAGCCAGTGGTGGTTGTCCCGCCCTCCAACCACTCAGCCGTTGTTGTCCTGCTCTCCAAACAGCCAGCAGTTGTTTTCCTATCCTCCAACCAATGAGCAGTGGTACTCCAGCTCTCCAACAATCCCACGGTGGTTTTCATGTCTTCCAAACAACCAGCGGTGGTTGTCCCGTCCTCCAACCAACCAACAGTGGTTGTCCTCTTCTTCTTCAACCATCCTGCGGTGGTTGTCCGGTCCTCGAACCAACCAGAGGTGGTTCTCCTGTTCTCCAACCAGCCAGCAGTGGTTTTCTTGTCTTCCAGCCAAGCAACGGTGGTTGTTCAGTTCTTCAAACAGCCAGTGGTGGTTTTCCTGTTCTCCAACCAACCAGCAGTGGTTGTCCTGTTCTCCAACCAACCAGCAGAGGGAGTTCTGCCCTCCAACTATCCAGCAGTGTTTGTCCTACCCTCCAGCCATCCAGCGGTGGTTGTCCTGTCCTCCAACAATCCCGCGGTGTTTGTCCGGTGCTCCAACCAACCAGTGGCGGTTGTCTGGTCCTCCAACAAACCAATGGTTGTTGTTCTGCCTTCCAATCATCCAGCAGTGGTTTCCTGCCTTCCAACCAACCCATGGTGGTTGTCCTGCCTTCCAACAAACAAGCGGTGGTTGTCCTGCCCTCCAGGCAACCCGCAGTGGTTGTCCTGCCCTCCAACCAAGCCGCGGTGGTTGTCCTCCCTTCCAACCAATCAGCGGTGGTTGTCCTGCCCTCCAACCAACCAGCGGTGGTTGTCCTGCCCTTCATCCAACCAGCGGTGGTTGTCTTGCTTGCCCTCAAACCAACAAGCAGTGGTTGTTTCTGCCCTCCAACCAACCAGCGGTGGATTTCCTGGCCTCCAACCATCCAGCGTTGGTTGTCCTGGCCTCCAACCATTCTGCAATGGTTGTCGAGCGGTGGTTGTCCTGCCTCCAACCATCCAGCGGGGGTTGTTCTTTCCACCAACTATGAGGCAGGGGCTGTCCTGTCCTCCAACCAACCAGCGGAGGTTGTCCTGCAATCAACCAACCAGCGGTGGTTGTCTTGCCCTCCAACCAACCAGCGGTGGGTTGTTCTGCCTTACAACCAACCAGCGGTGGTTCTTCTGTGCTCCAAGTATCCAGCGGTGGTTGTCCTGCCTACCAACCAACCACCGGTTGTTGTTCTTGTTCTTCCCTTAAAACCAACCAGCGGTGGTTGTCTTGCCCTCTAACCATCCAGCGGTGGCTGTCTGGCCCTCCAACGAGCCAGTAGTGGTTCTCCTGTCCTCAAACCAGCCAAAGCTGGTTGTCCTGTCCTCCAACAAAATGGCGCTGGTTGTCTTGCCTTCCAACCAAAAAGCAGTGGTTGTTCAGCCCTCCAACCATCCAGCGTTGCCTTTTTAGCCCTCCAACCATCCAGCAGTAGTTGTCCTGTCCTCGAACCAACCAGCGGTGGTTGCCTTGCCCTGCAACAAACCAGCGGTAGTTGTGTCTGCCGTCCAACCATCCAGGGTTGGTTGTCCTGCCCGCCAACCAACCAGCGGTGGTTGTCCTTCCCTTCAACCAAACAGCGGTGGTTGTCTTGACCTCCAACCATCCAGCGGTGGCTGTCCGGCCCTCCAACCATCCAGCAGTGGTTCTCCTGTCCTCCAACCAACCAGAGCTGGTTGTCCTGTCCTCAAACAAAATAGCGCTGGTTGTCTTGCCTTCCAACCAACCAGCAGTGGTTGTACTGTCCTCCAACTCCAGCGGTGGCTTTTTGGCCCTCCAACCATCCAGCAGTGGTTGTCCTGTCCTCGAACCAACCAGCGGTGGTTGTCTTGCCCTCCAACAAACCAGCGGTGGATGTCCTGCTGTCCAACCATCCAGCAGCGGTTGTCCTGCCCGCTAACCAACCAGCGGTGGTTGTCCTGCCTTTCAACCAAACAGCAGTGGTTGTCTTGACCTTTAACCAACCAGCGGTGATTGTCCTGCCCTCCAAGCAACCATCGGTGCTTGATCTGCCCTCCAACAAACCAGCGGCGGTTGACCTGCCCTCCAACCATCCCGCGGTGGCTGTCCTGTCCTCCAACCAAACTGCGGTGGTTGTCCTGCCCTCCAACCAACCAGCCGTGGTTGTCCTGCCCTCTATCCAACCAGCGGTGGTTGTCCTGCCCTCCAAACAGCCAGCAGTCGTTTTTCTATCTTCCAAGCAATGAGCGGTGGTTCCCCAGCCCTCCAACCATCCAGCTGTGGTTTTCATGCCTTCCATCCAACCAGCGGTGGTTGTCCCGTCCTCCAACCAACCAGCGGTGGCTTTCCTCTTCTTCAACCAACCAGTGGTGGGTTTTCCTCTCTTCCAGCCAACCAACGGTGGTTGTTCAGTTCTTCAAACAGCCAGCAGTGGTTTTCCTGTTCTCCAACCAACCAGCGGTGGTTTTCCTGTTCTCCAACCAATCAGCGGTGTTGTCTTGTCCTCCAACCAACCAGCGGTGGGAGTTCTGCCCTCCACTATATACAGCGTTGTTTGTCCTGCCCTCCCACCATCCAGCGGTGGTTATCCTGTCGTCCCACAAACCTGCGGTGTTTGTCTGTCCTCCAACCAACCAGTGGTTGTTCTCTGGTACTCCAACCATCCAGCAGTGGTTGTCCAGTCCTCGAGCAATCCAGCGGTGGTTGTCTTGCCCTCCAAAAAACCAGCGGTGGTTGTCCTGCCCTCCAACCAACCCGGGGTGGTTGTCCTTCCCTGCAACAAACCAGCAGCTGTTGTTCTGCCTCCAACCAACCAGCGGTGGTTGTTCTGCCCTCCAACAAACCAGCGGTGTTGTCCTGCACTCCAACCATCCCGCGGTGGTTGTCCTGTCCTCCAACCAACCAGTGGTGGTTGTCCTGCCCTACAACCAACCAGTGGTTGTTGTCCTTCCCTTCAACCAACCAGCGGTGATTGTCTTGCCCTCCAACCATCCAGCGGTGGCTGTCCATCCCTCCAACCATCCAGCAGTGGTTCTCCTGTGCCAGGACAACCAGCGGTGCTTGTTCTGCCCTCCAACCATCCCACAATGGTTGTCCTGTCCTCCAACCAAACTGCGGTGGTTGTCATGCCCTCCCACCAACAGGCAGTGGTTGTTGTGCTCTCCATCCATCCAGCGGTGGTTGTCCTGCCCTCCAACCGACCTGCGGTGGTTGTCCTGCCCTCCGACCAACCAGCGGTGATTGTCTTGCCCTCCAACAAACCAGCGGTGGTTGTCTTGCCCTCCAACAAGCCAGTGGTGGTTGTCCTGGCTTTTCAACAACCAGCGGAGGTTGTCCTGCCCTCCAAGCAACCAGCAGTGGTTGTCTTGCCCTCGAAACAACCAGCGGTTATTGTGTTGCCCTCCAGCCATCCAGTGGTGGCTGTATGGCTCTCCAACAATCCAGCAGTGGTTGTCATGTCCTCCAACCAACCCGCGGTGGCTGTCCTGCCTTCCAACCAACCAGCAGTGGTTGTCCCGCCCTCCAACCAATCAGCCGCTGTTGTCCTGCCCTCCAAACAGCTTGCAGTCGTTTTTCTATCTTCTGAGCAACGAGCGGTGGTTCTCCAGCCCTCCAACCATCCAGCGGTGGTTTTCATGTCTTCCAACCAACCAGCGGTGGTTGTCCCGTCCTCCAACCAACCGACAGTGGCTTTTCCTGTTCTTCAACAAACCAGCGGTGGTTGTCCCGTCCTCCAACCAACCAACGGTGGTTGTCCTCTACTTCAAGCATCCTGCGGTTGTTTTCCTGTCCTCAACCAACCAGAGGTGGTTGTCCTGTTCTCCAACCAACCAGCGGTGGTTGTCCTGTCTTCCAGCCAACCAACGGTGGTTGTTTAGTTCTTCAAACAGCCAGTGGTGGTTTCCCTGTTCTCCAAGCATCCAGCAGTGGTTGTCCTGTTCCCCAACCCACCAGCGGTGGGTGTTCTGCCCTCCAACTATCCAGCGTTGTTTCTCCTGCCCTCCAACCATCCAGCGGTGGTTGTCCTGTCCTCCTGGATCTCCTGCCCTCCAACCAACCCGGGGTGGTTGTTTTTCCCTGCAACAAACCTAGCGGCTGTTGTTCTGCCCTCCAACCAACCAACGGTGGTTATTCTGCCCTCCAACAATCCAGCAGTGGCTCTCCTGCACTCCAACCATCCCGCTGTGGTTGTCCTGTCCTCATCCAACCAGCGATGGTTGTCCTGCCCTCCAACCAACCAGCGCTTGTTGTCCTTCCCTTCAACCAACCAGCGGTGGTTGTCGTGCCCTCCAACCACCATCAAACGGTAGCTATTCAGCCCTCCAACCATCCAGCTGTGGTTCTCCTGTCCTCCAACCAACCAGAGCTGGTTTGCCCTGTCCTCCAACAAAACAGCGCTGGTTGTCTTGCCTTCCAACAAACCAGCAGTGGTTGTCCTGCCCTCCAACCATCCAGCGGTGGCTTTTTGGCAATCCAACCATCCAGTAGTGGTTGTCCTGTCCCGAACCAAGCAGCGGTGGTTGTCTTCCCTCAACAAACCAGCGGTGGTTGTCCTGCCGTCCAACCATCCAGCAGTGGTTGTCCTGCCCGCCAACCAACCAGCGTGTTTTGTCTTGACCTCCAACCAAACAGCGGTGTTTGTCCTGCCCTTCACGCAACCAGCGGTGCTTGTTCTGCCCTGCAAAAAAAACAGAGGTGGTTGTTCTGTTCTGCCCTCCAACCATCCCGCGGGGGTTGTCCTGTCCTCAAACCAACCTGCAGTGGTTGTCGTGCCCTCCAAGCAACCAGTGGTGTTTGTCCTGCCCTCCAACCATCCAGCGTGGGTTGTCCTGCTCTCCAACAACCCGCGGTGGTTGTCCAGTCCTCCTCCAACCCAGCGGTGGTTGTCCTGCCCTCCAACCAACCAGCGGTGGTTGTCTCCCCCTCCAACCAACCAGCGATGGTTGTCCTGCCCTCCAACAAGCCAGTGGTGGTTGTCCTGCCCTCCAAGCAGCCAGCGGTGGTTGTCTTCCCCTCGAACCAGCCAGCAGAGGTTGTTGTGCCCTCCTGCCATCCAGTGGTGGCTTTTTGGCACTCCAACAAACAACAGCGGTGGTTGTCCTGCCCTCCAACAAGCCAGTGGCGATTGTCCTCCCCTCCAAACAATCAGCGGTGGTTGTCTTGTCCTCGAACCAGCCAGTGGTGGTTGTCTTGCCCTTCAACCAACCAGCGGTGGTTGTCTTGCCCTCCAACAAACAAGCGGTAGTTGCCCTGCCGTCCCATCATCCAGCGGTGGTTGTCCTGCCCTCCAACCAACCCGGGGTGGTTCTCCTTCCCTGCACTGCAATCATCCCGCGGTGGTTGTCCTGTCCTCCAACCAACCAGCGGTGGTTGTCCTGCCCTACAACCAACCAGCGGTTTGTTGTCCTTCCTTTCAACCAACCAGCGGTGGTGGTCTTGCCCTCCAACCATCAAGCGTTGGCTGTTCAGCCCTCCAACCATCCAGCAGTTGTGTTCTCCTGTCCTCCAACCAACCACAGCTGGTTGTCCTGTCCTCCAAAAAAAAAACAGCGCTGATTGTCTTCCCTTCCAACCAACCAGCAGTAGTTGTCCTGTCCTCAACCATCCAGCAATGGGTGGCTTTTTGGCCCTCCAACCATGCAGCAGTGGTTGTCCTGTCCTCGGACCAACCAGCGGTGGTTGTTCTTGCCCTCCAAACCAGCGGGTGATGTCCTGCTGTCCAACCATCCAGCGGCGGTTGTCCTGCCCGCCAACCAACCAGCAGTGGTTGTCCTGCCTTTCAACCAAACAGCGGTGGTTGTCTTGACCTTCAACCAACCAGTGGTGGTTGTCCTGCCCTCCAACCAAACTGCGGTGGTTGTCATGCCCTCCAACCAACAAGCGGTGGTTGTCGTGCCCTCAATCCATCCAGCGGTGGTTGTCCCTGCCCTAAAACCAACCCGCGGTGGTTGTCCTGTCCTCCAACCGACCCGCAGTGGTTGTCCTACCCTCCAACCAACCAGCGGTGATTGTCTTGCCCTCCAACAAACCAGCGGCGGTGGTTATTCTGCCCTCCAACAATCCAGCGGTGGTTGTCCTGCACTTCACCCATCCCATGGTGGTTGTCCTGTCCTCCATCCAACCAGCGGTGGTTGTCCTTCCCTCCAACCAACCAGCGCTTGTTTTCCTTCCCTCAACCAACCAACGGTGGTTGTCGTGCCCTCCAACCATCAAGCGGGTGCTGTCCGGCCCTCCAACTATCCAGCTGTGATTCTCCTGTCCTCCAACCAACCAGAGCTGGCTGTCCTGTCCTCCAACAAAGCAGCGCTGGTTGTCTAGCCTTCCAACAAACCAGCAGTGGTTGTCCTGCCCTCCAACCATCCAGCGGTGGCTTTTTGGCAATCCAACCATCCCGTAGTGGTTGTCCTGTCCTCGAACCAAGCAGCGTGTGTTTGTCTTCCCTCCAACAAACCAGCGCTGTTTGTCCTGCCGTCCAACCATTCAGCAGTGGTTGTCCTGCCCGCCAACCAACCAGCAGTGGTTGTCTCTTGACCTCCAACCAAACAGCGGTGTGTTTTTCCTGCCCTTCACGCAACCAGCGTTGTTTGTTCTGCCCTGCAACAAACAAGAGGTTGTTGTTCTGCCCTCCAATCATCCCTCGAAGGTTCTCCTGTCCTCCACCAACCTGCAGTGGTTGTCCTGCCCTCCAAGAAACCAGTGGTGTTTGTCCTGCCCTCCAACCATCCAGCGGTGGTTGTCCTGCGCTCCAACAAACCCGCGGTGATTGTCCTGTCCTCCAACCAACCCGCGGTGGTTGTCCTGCCCCTCCAACCAACCAGTGGTGGTTGTCTCCCCATCCAACCAACCATCGATGGTTGTCCTGCTCTCCAACAAGCCAGCGGTGGTTGTCCTGCCCTCCAAGCAACCAGCGGTGGTTGTCTTGCCCTCGAACCAGCCAGCGGTGGTTGTCGTGCCCTCCAGCCATCCAGTGGTTTTTTGGCCCTCCAACTATCCAGCAGTGGTTGTTCTGTCCTCGAACCAACCAGCGGTGGTTGGTCTTCCCCTCCAACAAACCTGCGGCGGTTGTCCGGCCGTTCAAACAATCCAGCGGTGGTTCTCCTGCCCGCAAACCAACCAGCGGTGGTTGTCCTGCCCTTCAACCAAACAGCGATGGTTGTCTTGACCTCCAACCAACCAGCGGTGGTTGTCCTGCCCTCCAAGCAACCCGCGGTGCTCGTTCTGCCCTGCAACAAACCAGCAGAGGAAGTCCTGCCTTCCAACCATCCAGCAGTCGTTGTCCTGGCCTCCAACCAAACTGCAGTGGTTGTCCTGACCTCCAACCAACAAGCGGTGGTTGTGCTGCCCTCCAAACCATCCGCTGTGTTTGTCCGGTCCTCCAACCAATCAATGATGGTTGTCCGGTCCTCCAACCATCCAGCAGTAGTTGTCCTGTCCTCGAGCAAACCAGCTGTGACTGTCTTGCCCTTCAAGAAACCAGACATTGTTGCCCTGCCATCCAACCACCCAACGGTGGTTCTCCTCCTGCCCTCCAACCATCTCGCGGTGGTTGTCCTTCCCTGCAACAAACCAGGGGTTGTTGTTCTAACCTCCAACTACCAGCGGTGGTTGTTCTGCCCTCCAACAAACCAGCGGTGTTTGCCCTGCCCTCCAACCATCGCGCGGTGGTTGTCCTGTCCTACAACCAACCAGCGGTGGTTGTCCTGCCCTCCAACCAACCAACCGTTGTTGTCCCTCCCTTCAACCAACCAGCGGTGGTTGTCTTGCCCTCCAACCAACCATCAAGCGGTGGCTGTCCGGCCCTCCAACTATCCAGCAGTAGTTCTCCTGTCCTCCAACCAACCAGAGCTGGTTGTTCTGTCCTCCAACAAAACAGCGCTGGTTGTCTTGCCTTCCAACCAACCAGCAGTGGTTGTCCTACCCTCCAACCATCCGGTGGCGGCTTTTTGGCCCTCCAACCATCCAGCTGTGGTTGTCCTGTTCTCGAACAAACCAGCGGTGTTTGTCTTGCACTCCAAACAAACCAGCGCTGGTTGGCCTGCCATCCAACCATCCAGCGGTGGTTGTCCTACCTCCAACCAACCACCGGTGGTTGTACTGCCTTTCAACCAAACAGCAGTGGTTGTCTTGACCTCCAACCAACCAGCGGTGGTTGTCCTGCCCTCCAACAAACCAGCGGTGGTTGTCCTGCCCTCAAACCAACCATGCCGCGTTTCGTTGTCCTGTCATCCAACCAACCTGCGGTGGTTGTCCTGCCCTCCAACTAACCAGCGGTGGTTGTCCTGCCCCCTCCAACCATCTAGCGGTGGTTGTTCTGAGCTCCAACCAACGCACGGTTGTTGTCCTGTCCTCCAACCAACTAGCGGTGGGTTTTCCTGCCCTCCAACCAACCACCAGAAGTGGTTGTTCCGCCCTCCAACTAATCAGCCGTTGTTGTCCTGTCCTCCAACCAACCAGCGGTGGTTATTCTGCCCTCCAACAAACCAGCGGTGTTTGCGCTGCCCTCCAACCATCGCGCGGTGGTTGTCCTGTCCTACAACCAACCAGTGGTGGTTGTCCTGCCCTCCAACCAACCAGCGCTTGTTGTCCTTCCCTTCAACCAACCAGCGGTGGTTGTCTTGCCTTCCAACCATCAAGCGGTGGCTGTCCGGCCCTCCAACCATCCAGCAGTGGTTCTCCTGTCCTCCAACCAACCAGAGCTGGTTGTCCTGTCCTCCAACAACAAAACAGCGCTGGTTGTCTTGCCTTCCAACCAACCAGCAGTGGTTGTCCTACCCTCCAACCATCCCAGCAGTTGCTTTTTCGACCTCCACCATCCAGCTGTGGTTGTCCTGTTCTCGAACAAACCAGCGGTGTTTGTCTTGCACTCCAACAAACCTTCGCTGGTTGTCCTGCCATCCAGCCATCCAGCAGTGGTTGTCCTGCCCTCCAACCAACCAGCGGTGGTTGTCCTGCCCTCCAACCATCCAGCGGTGGCTTTTTGGCAATCCAACCATCCCGTAGTGGTTGTCCTGTCCTCGAACCAAGCAGCGGTGTTTGTCTTCCCTCCAACAAACCAAGCGCTGTTTGTCCTGCCGTCCAACCATTCAGCAGTGGTTGTCCTGCCCGCCAACCAACCAGCGGTGGTTGTCTTGACCTCCAACCCAAACAGCGGTGTTTTTCCTGCCCTTCACGCAACCAGCGTTGTTTGTTCTGCCCTGCAACAAACAAGAGGTTGTTGTTCTGCCCTCCAATCATCCCTCGAAGGTTCTCCTGTCCTCCAACCAACCTGCAGTGGTTGTGTCTGCCCTCCAAGAAACCAGTGGTGTTTGTCCTGCCCTCCCAACCATCCAGCGGTGGTTGTCCTGCGCTCCAACAAACCCGCGGTGATTGTCCTGTCCTCCAACCAACCCGCGGTGGTTGTCCTGCCCTCCAACCAACCAGTGGTGGTTGTCTCCCCATCCAACCAACCATCGATGGTTGTCCTGCTCTCCAACAAGCCAGCGGTGGTTGTCCTGCCCTCCAAGCAGCTAGCGGTGGTTGTCTTGCCCTCGAACCAGCCAGCGGTGGTTGTCGTGCCCTCCAGCCATCCCAGTGGCTTTTTGGCCCTCCAACTATCCAGCAGTGGTTGTTCTGTCCTCGAACCAACCAGCGGTGGTTGTCTTCCCCTCCAACAAACCTGCGGCGGTTGTCCGGCCGTTCAACCAATCCAGCGGTGGTTCTCCTGCCCACAAACAACCACGGTGGTTGTCCTGCCCTTCAACCAAACAGCGATGGTTGTCTTGACCTCCAACCAACCAGCGGTGGTTGTCCTGCCCTCCAAGCAACCCGCGGTGCTCGTTCTGCCCTGCAACAAACCAGCAGAGGAAGTCCTGCCTTCCAACCATCCAGCAGTCGTTGTCCTGGCCTCCAACCAAACTGCAGTGGTTGTCCTGACCTCCAACCAACAAGCGGTGGTTGTGCTGCCCTCCAACCATCCGCTGTGTTTGTCCGGTCCTCCAACCAATCAATGATGGTTGTCCGGTCCTCCAACCAATCCAGCAGTAGTTGTCCTGTCCTCGAGCAAAAACCAGCTGTGACTGTCTTGCCCTTCAAAGAAACCAGACATTGTTGCCCTGCCATCCAACCACCCAACGGTGGTTCTCCTGCCCTCCAACCATCTCGCGGTGGTTGTCCTTCCCTGCAACAAACCAGGGGTTGTTGTTCTAACCTCCAACCTACCAGCGGTGGTTGTTCTGCCCTCCAACAAACCAGCGGTGGTTTTGCCCTGCCCTCCAACCATCGCGCGGTGGTTGTCCTGTCCTACAACCAACCAGCGGTGGTTGTCCTGCCCTCCAACCAACCAACCGTTGTTGTCCCTCCCTTCAAACCACCAGCGGTGGTTGTCTTGCCTTCCAACCATCAAGCGGTGGCTGTCCGGCCCTCCAACTATCCAGCAGTGGTTCTCCTGTCCTCCAACCAACCAGAGCTGGTTGTTCTGTCCTCCAACAAAACAGCGCTGGTTGTCTTGCCTTCCAACCAACCAGCAGTGGTTGTCCTACCCTCCAACCATCCGGTGGCGGCTTTTTGGCCCTCCAACCATCCAGCTGTGTGTTGTCCTGTTCTCGAACAAACCAGCGGTGTTTGTCTTGCACTCCAACAAACCAGCGCTGGTTGGCCTGCCATCCAACCATCCAGCGGTGGTTGTCCTACCCTCCTCCAACAACCACCGGTGGTTGTACTGCCTTTCAACAAACAGCAGTGGGTTGTTGACCTCCAACCAACCAGCGGTGGTTGTCCTGCCCTCCAACAAACCAGCGGTGGTTGTCCTGCCCTCAAACCATGCCGCGTTTCGTTGTCCTGTCATCCAACCAACCTGCGGTGGTTGTCCTGCCCTCCAACTAACCAGCGGTGGTTGTCCTGCCCTCCAACCATCTAGCGGTGGTTGTTCTGAGCTCCAACCAACGCACGGTTGTTGTCCTGTCCTCCAACCAACTAGCGGTGTTTTTCCTGCCCTCCAACCAACCAGAAGTGGTTGTTCCGCCCTCCAACTAATCAGCCGTTGTTGTCCTGTCCTCCAACCAACCAGCGGTGGTTATTCTGCCCTCCAACAAACCAGCGGTGTTTGCGCTGCCCTCCAACCATCGCGCGGTGGTTGTCCTGTCCTACAACCAACCAGTGGTGGTTGTCCTGCCCTCCAACCAACCAGCGCTTGTTGTCCTTCCCTTCAACCAACCAGCGGTGGTTGTCTTGCCTTCCAACCATCAAGCGGTGGCTGTCCGGCCCTCCAACCATCCAGCAGTGGTTCTCCTGTCCTCCAACCAACCAGAGCTGGTTGTCCTGTCCTCAACAAAAACAGCGCTGGTTGTCTTGCCTTCCAACCAACCAGCAGTGGTTGTCCTACCCTCCAACCATCCAGCAGTTGCTTTTTCGACCTCCAACCATCCAGCTGTGGTTGTCCTGTCTCGAACAAACCAGCGGTGTTTGTCTTGCACTCCAACAAACCTCGCTGGTGGTTGTCCTGCCATCCAGCCATCCAGCAGTGGTTGTCCTGCCCTCCAACCAACCAGCGGTGGTTGTCCTGCCCTCCAACCATCCAGCGGCGGGCTTTTTGGCAATCCAACCATCCCGTAGTGGTTGTCCTGTCCTCGAACCAAGCAGCGGTGTTTGTCTTCCCTCCAACAAACCAAGCGCGTTTGTTTGTCCTGCCGTCCAACCATTCAGCAGTGGTTGTCCTGCCCGCCAACCAACCAGCGGTGGTTGTCTTGACCTCCAACCAAACAGCGGTGTTTTTCCTGCCCTTCACGCAACCAGCGTTGTTTGTTCTGCCCTGCAACAAACACAAGAGGTTGTTGTTCTGCCCTCCAATCATCCCTCGAGGTTCTCCTGTCCTCCAACCAACCTGCAGTGGTTGTCCTGCCCTCCAAGAAACCAGTGGTGTTTGTCCTGCCCTCCAACCATCCAGCGGTGGTTGTCCTGCGCTCCAACAAACCCGCGGTGATTGTCCTGTCCTCCAACCAACCCGCGGTGGTTGTCCTGCCCTCCAACCAACCAGTGGTGGTTGTCTCCCCATCCAACCAACCATCGATGGTTGTCCTGCTCTCCAACAAGCCAGCGGTGGTTGTCCCTGCCCTCCAAGCAGCTAGCGGTGGTTGTCTTGCCCTCGAACCAGCCAGCGGTGGTTGTCGTGCCCTCCAGCCATCCAGTGGCTTTTTGGCCCTCCAACTATCCAGCAGTGGTTGTTCTGTCCTCGAACCAACCAGCGGTGGTTGTCTTCCCCTCCAACAAACCTGCGGCGGTTGTCCGGCCGTTCAACAATCCAGCGGTGGTTGTCCTGCCCACAAACCAACCAGCGGTGGTTGTCCTGCCCTTCAACCAAACAGCGATGGTTGTCTTGACCTCCAACCAACCAGCGGTGGTTGTCCTGCCCTCCAAGCAACCCGCGGTGCTCGTTCTGCCCTGCAACAAACCAGCAGAGGAAGTCCTGCCTTCCAACCATCCAGCGGTCGTTGTCCTGTCCTCCAACCAAACTGCAGTGGTTGTCCTGACCTCCAACCAACAAGCGGTGGTTGTGCTGCCCTCCAACCATCCGCTGTGTTTGTCCGGTCCTCCAACCAACCAATGATGGTTGTCCGGTCCTCCAACCATCCAGCAGTAGTTGTCCTGTCCCTCAAGCAAACCAGCTGTGACTGTCTTGCCCTTCAAGAAACCAGACATTGTTGCCCTGCCGACCAACCACCCAACGGTGGTTCTCCTGCCCTCCAACCATCTCGCGGTGGTTGTCCTTCCCTGCAACAAACCAGGGGTTGTTGTTCTAACCTCCAACCTACCAGCGGTGGTTGTTCTGCCCTCCAACAAACCAGCGGTGTTTGCCCTGCCCTCCACCATCGCGCGGTGGTTGTCCTGTCCTACAGCCAACCAGCGGTGGTTGTCCTGCCCTCCAACCAACCAGCCGTTGTTGTCCCTCCCTTCAACCAACCAGCGGTGGTGTCTTGCCTTCCAACCATCAAACGGTGGCTGTCCGGCCCTCCAACTATCCAGCAGTGGTTCTCCTGTCCTCCAACCAACCAGAGCTGGTTGTTCTGTCCTCCAACAAAACAGCGCTGGTTGTCTTGCCTTCCAACCAACCAGCAGTGGTTGTCCTACCCTCCAACCATCTGGCGGGGCTTTTTGGCCCTCCACCCATCCAGCTGTGGTTGTCCTGTTCTCGAACAAACCAGCGGTGTTTGTCTTGCACTCCAACAAACCAGCGCTGGTTGGCCTGCCATCCAACCATCCAGCGGTGGTTGTCCTGCCCTCCAACCAACCACCGGTGGTTGTACTGCCTTTCAACCAAACAGCAGTGGTTGTCTTGACCTCCAACCAACCAGCAGTGGATGTCCTGCTCTCCAACCAACCAGCGGTGGTTGTCCTGCCCTCCAACAAACCCAGCGGTGGTTGTCCTGCCCTCAAACCATGCCGCGTTTCGTTGTCCTGTCATCCAACCAACCTGCGGTGGTTGTCCTGCCCTCCAACCAACCAGCGGTGGTTGTCCTGCCCTCCAACCATCTAGCGGTGGTTGTTCTGAGCTCCAACCAACGCACGGTTGTTGTCCTGTCCTCCAACCAACTAGCGGTGGTTTTCCTGCCCTCCAACCAACCAGAAGTGGTTGTTCCGCCCTCCAACTAATCAGCCGTTGTTGTCCTGTCCTTCCAACAACCAGCGGTGGTTGTTCTGCCCTCCAGCAAACCAGTGGTGTTTGCCCTGCCCTCCAACCATCGCGCGGTGGTTGTCCTGTCCTACAACCAACCAGCGGTGGTTGTCCTGCCCTCCAACCGACCAGCGCTTGTTGTCCTTCCCTTCAACCAACCAGCGGTGGTTGTCTTGCCTTCCAACCATCAAGCGGTGGCTGTCCGGCCCTCCAACCATCCAGCAGTGGTTCTCCTGTCCTCCAACCAACCAGAGCTGGTTGTCCTGTTCTCCAACAAAACAGCGCTGGTTGTCTTGCCTTCCAACCAACCAGCAGTGGTTGTTCTACCCTCCAACCATCCAGCGGTGGCTTTTTCGACCTCCAACCATCCAGCTGTGGTTGTCCTGTTCTCGAACAAACCAGCGGTGTTTGTCTTGCACTCCAACAAACCAGCGCTGGTTGTCCTGCCATCCAGCCATCCAGCAGTGGTTGTCCTGCCCCTCCAACCAACCAGCGGTGGTTGTCCTGCCTTTCAAACCAACAGCAGTGGTTGTCTTGACCTCCAACAACCAGCGGTGGCTGTCCTGCTCTCCAACAAACCAGTGGTGATTGTCCTGCCTCAAACCATGCCGCGATCGTTGTCCTGTCATCCAACCAACCTGCGGTGGATTGTCCTGCCCTCCAACCAACTAGCGGTGGTTGTCCTGCCCTCCAACCATCTAGCGGTGGTTGTTCTGAGCTCCAACCAACGCGCGGTGGTTGTCCCTGTCCTCCAACCAACTAGCTGTGGTTTTCCTGCCCTCCAACCAACCAGAAGTGGTTGTCCCACCCTCCAACTAATCAGCCGTTGTTGTCCTGTCCTCCAACCAAACCTGTCCTCCAACCAAACCATGCCGCGATGGTTGTCCTGTCCTCCAACCAACCAGCGGTGGTTGTCCTGCCCTCCAACCAACCCACATTGGTTGTCCTCTCCTCCAACCAACCCGCGTTGGTTGTCCTGCCCTCCAACCAACCAGCGGTGGTTGTCTTGCACTCCAACAACCAGCGGTGGTTGTCCTGCCCTCCAACAAGCCAGTGGTGATTGTCCTCCCCTCCAAGCAAGCAGCAGTGGTTGTCTTGCCCTCGAACCAGCCAGCGGTGGTCGTCTTGCCCTCCAGCCATCCAGTGGTGCCCGTATGGCCCTCCAACCATCCAGCAGTGGTTGTCCTGTCCTCCAACAACCAGCGTGGTTGTCCTGCCTTCCACCCAACCACCAGCAGTGGTTGTCCCCGCCCTCCAACCAATCAGCCGTTGTTGTCCTGCCCTCCAAACAGCCAGCAGTCGTCTTTCTATCTTCCAAGCAATAAGCGGTGGATCTCCAGCCCCCCAACCATCCAGCTGTGGTTTTCATGTCTTCCAACCAACCAGCGGTGGTTGACCCGTCCTCCACCTACAAACACTGGTTTTCCTGTTCTTCAACAATCCAGCGGTGGTTGTCCCGTCCTCCAACCAACCAACGGTGGTTGTCCTTCTTCTACCATCCTGCAGTGGTTTCCCTGTACTCCAACCAACCAGAGGTGGTTGTCCTGTTCTCCAACCAACCAGCGGTGGTTTTCCTGTCTTCCAGCCAACCACGGTGGTTTGTTCAGTTCTTCAAACAGCCAGCGGTGGTTTTTCCTGTTCTCTAACAACCAGCAGTGGTTGTCCTGTTTCTCCAACCAACCAGCGGTGGGTGATCCGCCCTCCAACAATCCAGCGTTGTTTGTCCTGCCATCCAACCATCCAGCGGTGTTTTCCTGTCCTCCAACCAACCAGCGGTGGTTGTCCTGCCTTCCAACCAACCAGCAGTGGTTGTCCCGCCCTCCAACCAATCAGTCGTTGTTGTCCTGCCCTCCAAACAGCCAGCAGTCGTTTTTCTATCTTCCAAGCAATGAGCGGTGGATCTCCATTCCTCCAACCATCCAGCGGTGGTTTTCATGTCTTCCAACCAACCAGCGGTGGTTGTCCCGTCCTCCAACCTACAAACACTGGTTTCTTGTTCTTCAACAAACCAGCGGTGGTTGTCCCATCCTCCAACCAGCCAACGGTGGTTGTCCTCTTCTTCAAGCAACCTGCAGTGGTTTTCCTGTCCTCCAACCAACCAGAGGTGGTTTTCCTGTTCTCCAACCAACCAGCGGTGGTTTTCCTGTCTTCCAGCCCAACCAACGGTGGTTGTTCAGTTCTTCAAACAGCCAGCGGTGGTTTTCCTGTTCTCTAACCAACCAACCAGCAGTGGTTGTCCTGTTCTCCAAACCACCCAGGTGGGTGTTCTGCTCTCCAACTATCCAGCGTTGTTTGTCCTGCCCTCCAACCATCCAGCGGTGGTTGTCCTGTCCTCCAACCAACCCGCGGTGTTTGTCCTGTCCTGTCCTCCAACCAACCAGTGGTGGTTTTCCGGTCCTCCAACCATCCTGCAGTGGTTGTCCTGTCCTGGATCAAACCAGCAGTGGTTGTCTTGCCCTCCAACAAACCAGCCAGCGGTGGTTGTCCTGCTGTCCAACCATCCAGCGGTGGTTGTCCTTCCCTCCAACCAACCCGCAGTGGTAGTCCTTCCCTGCAACAAACAGCGGTTGTTGCTTTGCCCTCCAACCAACCAGCGGTAGTTGTTCTGCCCTCCAAGAAACCAGCAGTGGTTGTCCTGCCCTCCAACTATCCCGCTGGATGTTCTGCCCTACAACCAACGCGCGTTGGATGTCCTGTCCTCCAACGAACCAGCGGTGGTTGTCCCACCCTCCAACCAACCAGCAGTGGTTGTCCCGCCCTCCAACTAATCAGCCGTTGTTGTCCTGTCCTCCAACCAAACTGCAGTGGTTGTCCTGCCCTCCAACCAACAAGTGGTGGTTGTCCTGCCCTCCAACCAACCCGCGTTGGTTGTCCTGTCCTCCAGCCAACCCACGGTGGTTGTCCTGCTCTCCATCCAACCAGCGGTGGTTGTCTTGCACTCCAACAAACCAGCGGTGGTTCTTCTGCCCTCCAACAAGCCAGTGGTGGTTGTCCTCCCCTCCCTCCAAGCAACAAGCGGTGGTTGTCTTACCCACGAACCAGCCAGCGGTGGTTGTCTTGCCTTCCAGCCATCCAGTGGTGGCTGTATGGCCCTCCAACCATCCAGCAGTGGTTTTCCTGTCTTCCAACCAACCAGCGGTGGTTGTCCTGCCTTCCAACCAACCAGCAGTGGTTGTCCCGCCCTCCAACCAATCAGTCGTTGTTGTCCTGCCCTCCAAACAGCCAGCAGTCGTTTTTCTATCTTCCAAGCAATGAGCGGTGGATCTCCATTCCTCCAACCATCCAGCGGTGGTTTTCATGTCTTCCAACCAACCAGCGGTGGTTGTCCCATCCTCCAACTACAAACACTGGTTTTCCTGTTCTTCAACAATCTAGCGGTGGTTGTCCCGTCCTCCAACCAACCAACGGTGGTTGTCCTCTTCTTCAACCATCCTGCAGTGGTTTCCCTGTACTCCAACCAACCAGAGGTGGTTGTCCTGTTCTCCAACCAGCCAGCGGTGGTTTTCCTGTCTTCCAGCCAACCAACGGTGGTTGTTCAGTTCTTCAAACAGCCAGCGGTGGTTTTCCTGTTCTCTAACCGACCAGCAGTGGTTGTCCTGTTCTCCAACCAACCAGCGGTGGGTGTTCTGCCCTCCAACTATCCAGCGTTGTTTGTCCTGCCCTCCAACCATCCAGCGGTGGTTGTCCTGTCCTCCAACCAACCCGCGGTGTTTGTCTGGTCCTCCAACAACCAGTGGTGGTTTTCCGGTCCTCCAACCATCCAGCAGTGGTGGCTGTCCTGTCCTCGAGCAAACCAGCGGTGGTTGTCTTGCCCTCCAACAAACCAGCGGTGGTTGTCCTGCCGTCCAACCATCCAGCGGTGGTTGTCCTGCCCTCCAACCAACCCGGGGTGGTTGTCCTTCCCTGTTCTCCAACCAACCAGCGGTGGTTGTGCTGTCCTCCAACCTACTAGCGGTGGTTTTCCTGACCTCCAACAAACTTGCGGTGGGTTTTCTGTCCTCCCAACCAGTCTTGATGTCTTAGGTCTTCTTCAGGCAAGATACAAAAGCACTCAGGACAACAAAAAGGAACGAGCAATCACTTACTTCATTCACTTCAGCGGAAGGTGGGCGTTAAATGGAAACGAGGCTGTCAGGAGAGAGACAAGGCGTGAGTCGAGGTAGTAATGATGATAAGAAACATACACACACACAGACACAGACACACACACACGCACGCACGCACGCACGCACACGTACACACACACACACACACACACACACACACACACACACAAAGCCATGGTATAGAACCGAGGCGGAAGAGAGAGATAATGCGGGTCATTCCATTAACATGTGGCAGGACATACTTTCTCCCTGGCAGATGCCATCCTCTAACGGCGACCGGATGTCACACGACAGAACCTCCATGGAAGCGTTTCTATGGGTGTACCAGCCCCTTTTTAGTGACTGCAGAGCCCACAGCAAACAATGCCTCCATCACCTAACTGCCATGTGCATCCCGTAGCCTCACACATTGCTGTTCCGCTGACAGGTGATGACAGTACAAGTCCAGACAGGTCAAGCTTTCGCCATGAGATCTTATGGGCTCTCTAAAGAGAATTCCAGGTCACAGTTTTTTCCTGTTATCAACAGGACTTTCCCTGTGGTCGGTGAGTCTTTCCTCACCATCATTGGATCTTTCCACAGAGTCGGCCAAAAGGCAGACAAGAAAAAGATACACCCAAAGGTGCAGATAGGACCCAGAGAAGTACTGTCCTCAACTGCTGAACAAAACAGCTGGGAGCAATCTAGCACCACCCGTGGAAGCCTGTGCTGTGTTCACATAGGGTACAGGCACGCACAGGGCATTCCCTTACATGTGACAGACTTAACTGCTCCCTGACAGATGCCATTCTTTAATGGCAACTGGATTCACATGGCAGAACAACCATGGGAGCATTTCCATGGGTGTACCAGCCCATGTTTCATCATTGCAGAGCACACCGGCAAAAAACGCCAACGTCAAGCTTCTGTGTGCATCCTGTAGCCTCACACGTTGCTGTTCCGCTGACAGGTGATGACAGTACACTCCAGACACGGCCAAGCTTTCACTTGTGGATGGGGGACTTCACTTGCCTAGACTGACAGAAACCAATGGTTTTGTTTGTTTGTTTGCTTGTTTTGTTTTACCTAACAAAACTATTACTGATCACCAGTGCTTCCTTACATTTCTTTTTGTCTTGTTTATTTTGTGAAGGGCAGAATGTTATTTGACAAGCCATCTTAGTACATTATGCCATCATAAACTCCAGCGACGAAGTTCTACACGGCGAGAGCCCACAAATTATCGCCTGGAACGGCTATGATATCACGAGCGTGGACGCAGGTTTACTGGATGGAGCAGATGACTAGGAATTGCACAATAGAACTTCCGGAAAGAGAGAACCATCCAGAGATCATCAGGAAGAGTGGCATGAAATCTTATATTGTTCTCCACTCAGGTTCATCCAAATAAATTATTCTGATCGAACTCACTGTGCCATTCGAGACCAGAATGGGGCAAACCTACATCTACAAGACTGAGAAGCATGCCAGTCTAAGCACACAACTTGAGGAAATCCGGCTTTCAGGCCCAGATTCTCATCCTAGAGGTTGGAGCAAGGGGATTTGTGGGGCTCAACATCCTATGACCTCAAACAGATTGGAATTTCAGGTAAGAAGAGGCACAGAACCCTGAAGACAATGGCAGAGGCAGCAGAAAATAGTTACATCTGGATCTGGTCAAGGAGGAGCAAAAGTGAACTTCATAAGGCTTGTATGTCCCAACTTAGAAAAAGTGTCCATTGGCAGTGGGGTAAGATATCCAACTGAAAGGGCACACCTTTAGACGTCTACTGATCCGACAGTTGCAGGTTCGAATTCCGGCTGAACCAGGAAAATAAAAACAGGCAGTAGAATTGCATCTGGGAGTCATGACCTGGAAGCACCAAGGCACCTTTTGAGTATTAGGAGTTCAGGGCCGAAACAGTTGTTAGAAGTGAGGTGGGGGGTTCTTCTCTAGAGACCGTCTGCTGTCAAACTCTCCCTAGAGTTTCTTCATACCATAAAATATATTATGTTTAGAGGTGATGATTATTGGGAATGAAGGTGATGTGTGTTTTTTGAAACCACTGAAAGTCTATGATGACATCATTGATAACCTTCACTACCAAGTGATATCCCCTGTAACCATTACCCCCTTCTGCATGATAACATTATAGATAGCCAAGTGATGCCCCCTCTAACTCATTTTCCCCTTCTGCACGGTAACATTATAGATAACCTTCACTACCGAGTGATATCCCCTCTAGCTCCATTTTCCCCTTCTGCATTCCCCTTCCCCCGTCCCTTCTTGCGTGCCCTCACACCTCTCCCGTAGACATCATCCCCCCCTTTCTCCTTGAAAATGCAGCAGTGAAGTATATTCCCATGCACACTGAACTCCAAGCACACATGAGCTCGCGTGAGACCAATTTCACACCTCATCCACACCCACCCACTCTTTACCACACGCACACACCACATGGCAGTCGAGAGATCCCAATATTCGCCTCCCATTAAAAAGGGCTGGAGAGAGTTTTTCTACAGACCTGTGGTTGAATATAGGGCACACTCTAGGGCCTCGCTCCCGACCAGTCGCTGGAAGCGTGCGCACATGCAAACCATACAGTCAGTCAAAGAAGGAAACGCTATCCGCCATTGCAAAGCGTGGTGTTTTCTCTCAGCTGATTGTATGATGAAAATGCGAATTTTAGAATGTTTCGGTTACTTCTGTTCATCATCTTTGCCTGTTGCAGTATTCATATAGTCACAGCTCTGTAAAGCAGTAGACAGGATATCACTTTCGTCCAAATCTTCAGAATGCCATCGCCATCAGTGAGATCAACTGGAAAACTGTCACTTCTTTGGGATAAGTAAACTTCAAGCATTTTGGAGTTTGCTGACAATGTTAACACTTACATTTTGGTCTTTTGGATGTATGGACTACTCTAACAAGTTGTTGACAGGAAAGCTTTAAGTTTCAAATGTTAAGTTATCAAAGTCATATTTCAGCAACAAGCCACTGAAAGGCTATATGTGGGCCGGTTAAAGTGGTGAAATTCATGTTTCTTGCCATCTCAGTAACCTCTTCCACGCCCAGGTCATTTGTGTGTCCTATTAACACGAACTGTATTCCCTACAAAGCAGACAACAGAGTTTGTGCCGTCTGTCTGTCTGTCAGACATCAGTCATCATTTTTGTCCCAGTGTTTTCTTCACTTCAGAATTCGGTGACTTTTCTCCGTGTTAATTTCTTTACAACTTCCGTCCCACACCCCTGCGCTTTTACTTTACTAGCTGATTGATTTTTCCTCGACTGCAGTAAATTTATTGTGTGCACTGCATTGCGTTAATTAATGAATGTGCATGAAAGTGAACATTGCCGTTATTTTGTGTCTAGAGTGCCCGCTCCCCCCCCTCTCTCTCTCTCTCTCTCTCTCTCTCTATATATATATATATATATATATATATATATATATATATATATATATATGTGTGTGTGTGTGTGTGTGTGTGTGCATGTACGCGTGCGCTTCATGAGTATTTACTGGGTG
>JADBJO010010994.1:40132-45132 GCA_016801955.1 Conus betulinus
ACACACACACACACACACACACACACACGCGCGCGCGCGCGCGCACACTCGTGTAAGGTGAAAAATAAACCCAGTCGAACAACCCTCCACCATTAAATCACAAGATTGCAGATATTTTTCTTATTTTTATAGGTGGTCATGTGTTTACAGTCAGAACAGGTGGGGGGAAAATTGGTTTTATCTAAACCACGCTTCCGAAGCAATTGGTAAATAGCTGTGCTTACAGAGAGAGAAAACAGAGAGAGAGAGAGAGAGAGAGAGAGGAGAGAGAGAGAGAAAGAGGGTGGGTGGGAGGGGGGGGAGTGAGGGAGAGCAAGGAGAGGGAGGGGGAAAAGGGTAAGGGAGGACTAGGAAAACAGAGAGCGGAGTAATGTCTGTGTTTGACCTGACTCCAAAATTAACTTTATCGAGTCATTCTGAGGCTAGACATGTAATGATACCATTCGGAGATTACCAGGACGACTCCAAACACGGGTCCTGAATGGAATGTATTTCGGGGCCAAAGCAGATGATTTGAAGCAGCTCTCCTGGAACAGATCAAACAACCATCTTGATGCTACAGTCCCTGCCAGCTGACATCCACAGTTAGTTTTCAAGGGTCTGTTACCGGGTGTTGGCACCACACTCCGCATGCTGGGCAGTCAAGATGAAGTCATAAGCAAAAGATGGATGAATATGCCCAACATGTTAGTTTAGCAAGCTGGCCTTTTAAGAAGACACGCAAACAAATGGAAGAGGGTGCAAGGAGAAAAAGAAGTGATATATCTTTCCCGTCCCGAAAAAAAAAAAAAGAAAGACAAAAGGATTGCTTCGATCACACCGTATGACCCAAGAATTCTCCCCAACACCAGCATCATCAACAGTTATCTCCTCCTCCTGCATGCACATCCCCTAAACAAAGACATTTTCCGCAAGAAAAAAACTGTCATTGCAGCTGACAGAAAAGGAAGAACCCAGGCAAAATATTTAAAACCACTGTCCCAGAATGTTTCTCTGTGCATGGCCAACAAAGCCAGTCTGGTTTCTTTCCTTGCAGTGCAAAACAATGTGACACTTGCACACATTCTTCTACTCTCTTTTCATTTAAAAGCCATGGGATCGGAGCTCATTGCAAGTAAGAGAACATACAACGTGCATCATTCCCTATCTTATTTATAACATACAGTGCAAGATCCATCCAAATGATGAGTTCATAAGTTCCACCAACAAAACCCTTATAATTAGCGAAACACAAATCCGATGTAAAATTAAAAAAAAAAAATCAAATGTAGTGTGGCTAAACACGTGACAGAACTTTATCATCCAGAAGATCAGCAGATACAATTTTCGCCCATACATGCAATCGAATCGGTGAAAAAAAGGCAGAACAGTTGTTGGACAGAGAGACTTTTGGCAGTCAAACCTTGGTACAATCTTTAAGGGACAAAATAACAGAACACACGTGTGTCAGGCACTGCAGAACAGGAGAAACAGACAATAGCATCAGTTACAGCAATCCATGAACCAGTTTTAGTTTAACCAAGGGAAAAGGAGAAAAAATGACTGTTTTTACTGCGTGGTTAATTAAAATCTCCTCCCCCCCCCCTTCTTTTTTCCTTCACTCCCTCCCCTCCTCCTCCTCCTCTTCCTCTTCCTCCTCTTCTTCTTCTTCTCCTCCTCCTCCCTTCCTCCTCTATCTACCTCTCACTTCCTCTCCTCCTCCTCGACCTCTTCTTCTCCCCCACTCCCCCTTCTTCTTCTTCTTCTCCCCCCTCTTCTTATTCTCCCTCCTCCTCCTTTTCCTCTCCTCTAACTCTACTTCCTCTCCTCCTCCTCCTCCTCTTCTTCTCCAACACTCCCTTCTTCTTTCTTCTCCTCCCCCCCTCTTCTTCTCATCCTCTCCTACTCCTCTTCTTCTCCTCCTCCTTCTCCTCTCCCCCATCATCATCCTCGTCTTCTTCCTCTTTTTTCTTCTCCTCTCCTCTCCTCCTCCTCCTCCTCTTCTTCTTCTTCTCTTCCTCCTCATGCTCCTCCTCCTCCTCTCCTCCTATTCTTCCCCTCCTCACCTCCTCCTCTTCTCCTCCCCTCCTCTTTCTCCTCTTCTTCTTCTCCTCCTCCCCCCCTCCTCTCCTTCTCTCCTCTTCTTCTTCTCCTCCTCTCCTCCTCCTCTTCTCCGTCACACCTCCCCCTCTTCTTTTCCTCCCCCATCTTCTTCTTTTCTTTCTCCCCCTCTTTCTTCCTCCGCCCCCTCTTCTTCTTCTTCTCTCTTCCCCCTCTTATTCTTCTCCTCCTCCTACCCCTCTTATTCTCCTCCTCCTCCTCTTCTCCTCTCCTCCTCCCTCTTCTTCTTCTCCCCCCCCTTCTCCCCCCCCCCCCCCCCTCGTCCTCGTCTTCCTCCACCTTTTTCTTTTTTTCTCCACCTCCTCCTCTTCCTCTCCTCCTCCTCTTCTCCTCCTCTTATTCTTCTCCTCCTCCTCTTCTTGCTCCTCCTCCTCTCTCCTCCTCCTCCTCCTCTTCTTCTTCTTCTTCTTCTTCTTCTTCTTCTTTTTCTTCTTCTTCTTCTGCTTCTGCTTCTTCTTCCTTTTCCGCTCCTCCTTGTCCCCTTTCTCCCCCTCTAGATTACCAGGTCAACGAGCTTGCTTAATTAAGCGTCGACATTTTAAAACATGTTGGTTGCATTTTAAAATGGCGACACGCGTTCTTAATGTACGGGTTTTATCCACTGTGTTGTCAGCGCTTTGTTTCTAACAAACCACCTTCCCTGATTCCCCGTCTATCCCATCTGCGCGTGTCGTCCCCAATCTTCTTGCGATCTATTTTTCACCCTTCTTTATTCTCCATCTCCTGTCGCTCAGTCTTTCTCTCTGTCTGTCTGTCTGTCTCTCTTTCCCCTCCTGATTGACACCTTGCAAGACACTGTGCGTGAAAGAGACATGTTTTCAAATCAACAGTTCTGCAGAAAAGAATTACTTCCAACATCTTGTTCGTAATAGTTTAATAATTCTAAATCAATCCGTAAAGCTATTAACATTCTCACAAATACAAAGTCGATAACATGTCAGCCTCTATTAAAGGAATTTCAAGTGATGAGTTAATCCGCCATTTTCTGACATATCTTCCTCAATCGTAACAAAATTAATGATCAGTCTTCTTTTCATAATCTCGAATTACTTACAGATTAAAAAAAAAAAAAAAACATCACATCGGAAGCTAGCGCTACTTTGCATGACGTTTACGTTTATCTTACACATTTAAGGCAGACAGGCACACGGTCTTGATGATTTAGATAGTAAGATTCCTTAAATCTGTGCTCATATGTTCACAGACTCCTGAACTTATTTGTGCAATCTCTGTATTGACAAAACCATTTTCATAACACGCTTAAGCAGCCAAAATGATACACGTCTGTACATCTGGAAATAAAAGTAACTCGTCAAATTACAGACCTATTTCAATATCATCAGTTCTATCGAACCCTTTGGAAAAAACAAGTCTATAAATGTCTTAGGTATCACGTTTTGCAGAACAACTTGCTTTATCCTAATCAATCAGGAGAAAACCACTCACGCCACACAGCTTCAGCTAATCTCATCGAAGATTGGGTCGTTAACATAAATGAAAATAAGTTCGCTTGGATATTGTTCGTCGACACTGCAAAAGCTTTCGATGTCATTGACCATCCTTGCTGCTACGTAAGCTGGCCTTGTTTAGACTTTCGGACCAAGCTCTTTCTCTTGTTTTTTTCCTCCAACCATTGTCATAAGGTTTTCTTGGTACGAACAATCTCCTTTCCAGACACAAAAATTTGTTATCCCCAAAGGATCTGTTCTTGGTCCTCTACTTGTTTTTCTTTTCTACAATAAGATCTTCCCCTATACATTCTGGAAGACTACGTGAACTGAGCAGAGGATACGTCTATTCACTGAAGCCATTCTGACTTAAAACAATTATCCACGACTCTGCAAGACAATGTTAATCCCTAACTGAATGGACTAAACTTAACACATTTCCTTGAACGACCAAAAAATTAAATATATGATAAAAACTTTTTGCGGCAAAAAACGGCAAAAAAATAGCCCCCAGTCTGCCCTCTATATGGGCGATATAGTCATTCAGGAAGCAGATACTCACAAAGTCCTAGAGTTTCCATCGACAATTATCTTCTCTGGACACCGCATATTGACAGTTTATGCAAACGCATTTCCCAAAAGTTATTTCAGCTCTCAAAAATTAAGAGATTCCTCGATGTTATAGCAGGAGAGAAAATCTTCCATGCATTTATGTTATCATTTACCTATCATGCCGCAACACTCTATAATCAATGCAGTGCAAACACATTAACATGGCTAAACAGAATCCATCAACCCTCTCTCAGGCTTGTGCTTTTAAGATCTACTAGTTTGACCTCTGAAGACTATTTAGCGCTGGATATACTGCCATTATCATTATAATTACAGTATAACAAAGCTGCCCATTATCATTATAATTACAGTATAACAAAGCACTTGTGGTGTATTGAATAGAAAATGGCCTTGCTCCAGCCGGCTATACGATTTCCACGAAATCAGTCCAGATATATAGATAATATTGTAATAAGGAAAACCTATTCAAGACAAGCCCCGCCTACTGTGGGGGAACCTTTGGAACTCCCTACCAAAGTACATCAAGGTTAAAAGTTGTGTTAGTTTCTTTAAATCAGCTTACAAAAACATTTCTGTTTCAGACACAACAAAGTTCAAATTACATTGCGTGTTAGTTGTAATGTTATTGTTTCCCATGCCCGATGATATGGAAAAAAGTACGTTCCATGCCCGATGATATGGAAAAAAAGTACGTTGCATTTTATGTTTAAACGGAAGTGTACATTTTTTTTCTTGATTGATCGGCTCTTCCATCTTCCGCGTCGTATGTGTGTGTGTGTGTGTGTGTGTGTGTGTGTGTGTGCGCGCGCGCACACACACACACACACACACACACACACACACACACACACACACACACACACACATGTGCATGCATGC
>JADBJO010010994.1:55132-60132 GCA_016801955.1 Conus betulinus
AGTTGTTTTGGTTATTAAGTAGATGTAGGGCATGATAGCGTACAACAGTGTAAAAGGTTACAAAGTAGATGTAGAGTATGATAGTGTACAAAAGCTGTTTTGGTTTCCTAAGTGGATGTAGGTATGATAGTTTGTTACTAACGGTTTATAACGGCCCGTAACGGTTTTCTTCTTTATTGAATATCTTAGAAAGTGCTTGGGCTGATCTTTCTGGAAATTAGCAGATATGTTCATTATGGGTCACGGATTATGCCCGATGTTTTTTTTTCGCCGTTATAGCCGTTACTAATGGCTATAACGGCCCACAACGGTTGTTTTTCTACTTTATGGAATATCTTAGAAATTTCTTGGCCGATCTTTCTGAAAATGTGAAGGTATGTTCATTATGGGTCACGGATCATTCTCGATGTTTTATTTTTACCGTTGTAGCTGTTACTAAGGCTTATAACGGCCCATAACTGTTTTTTTTTTTTCTTACGGAATATTTTCAGAAAGTACTTGGCCGATCTTTCTGAAAATATGTAGGTACGTTCATTATGGGTCACAGATGATGGCCAATGTTTACCAGAATAGCTGTTACTAATGGCTATAACGGCCAAAAACGGTTTTTCCTCTTTATGGAATATCTCCCGCGCATACAAGAAAAACTGGGAGCACTTTTATATGCTTTTCATCTTGTTTTTTGTTACTAAGTAGATGTAGGGTATGATGGTGTAAAAACCGTTTGTTTCAGTTACTAAGTAGAAAAGTAGGGTATGATAGTTTACGAACAGTTGTAACACTTGTAGGGTATATACTACCATGCCCTACATCTACTAAGTAGATGTAGGGTATGATAGTATATGAACAGTTGTTATGGGTACTAAGCAGATGTAGGGTATGATAGTGTACGAACAGCTGTTATGGGTACTAAGTAGATGTAGGGGTATGATAGTGTGCAATAGTTGTTTCGGTTACTAAGTAGATGTGGGGCGTGTGTGTCTGTGTGTATGTTGTAGTTGTTTACCCGGATGCCAGATTGTTAAAATCAGTGAGTTTTTTTATATTGCTTTAAATTCTTAGTTTTGATCATTTTGTTTAACTTTACAAACACATTCATTTATTATTATTATTATTATTATTATTATTATTATTATGTTATTATTATTAGTGTTGTCGTCGTCGTCGTCGTTGTCGTCATCATCGTCATCATCATCATCATCATCATCATCATCATCATCATCATCATCTCTGTCGCCATTGTCGTCATCGTTCTTCTTCTTCTCGTGTTTGAAGATAATACCAGTATGACAGATCTGACCACATATTTGCTGGTACGAAAATATGCTTGTGAAAACACATACACCAACACACAGCTATGGATTTCCGGTTGGGCCTCTGATGTCAATACGCCGTATGTTTTCAACGTTCTGTGTGATTTGTGAGATAAGTGTGCCGAGGAGGGTGTGGATGCTTCAGATATAATATACAGTTTCGCCATTTGCTCCAGTAGTTGGTATTTAGTGATCTTTTCCCGTATGAACACGAATCGTGATCTTAGCATAGAAGGAAAAACAAGCCCAGTGAAGCAGTTCAGGGTGAGGGACAACATGGCGGAGGCCAGCGAGACCCCATCAGAGGGCCTTGTGTTCATGACCGCGCGTGCTTTGCCGCAATACGAATCCTTTCACAACAACGTACAACATGTGTATAGCAGCAGGAGTGGTGTGTTGGGTGGGGGAACGATTCAGAGAGCACAGTGAATTAAAGGACTGTGGCAAATATGCCCAAAGCAGAAACAGCACAGTGCCACACTGCTCCTAGAGGGATGTCTTTTCACGAGAAGAGAGAGGCGGAGGGGGGGGGGGGGGGGGGGGGGGGGGGGTCGCGGCACGAGCTGCTCTGTTGGGAAAAACTCCTTTAGTGTTTTAGGACAGAGGGATGAGAAAACCCTCCACAAAACCATAGGTAGATGATATTCCACTTAACATCCAAATTAGACATATCGAAGAGTTCTTAAAAAGATTGGCGTGGAGTTACACTCTACCTGTGTGTAAACGAACTAGCACGAATCCACGAACGGCGTTCGAGGTAATTTCATCATCAAAATTCGGCGATTTAAAAAAGGGAGGCAAGGAGAAAAAAATGGTTTAAACGGTAGTAGGGACCCTAAAGGACGGTTTCTTCCCTTTCGCGGGTCGCTGACTGACCGGCTCGCGTCCGCTCGGACGATAACTTCGGCAAAGTTCGGCTGAGTCATTTTCGTTCAAGATGGCGAGTCGTCGAGCAGGCAGTTCGATCAGGCGCGTGCCGTTTTCAAACGATCTAATGGCTCTTGAAGTGTGTGCTTCAAGAAGTTATCCGAGACCGTGAAAACGATGACGAAGACTTCAGAGAAGTGGAACGAAGCGATTCGGAGGAGGAATAAAGCGATCACACAATCAACACCACCCTTTGCTATCGGAGATTGGTATTGATGACGAAGCTGATCCTCGACTTCAAACCGAGCGATACCGGCGCAAGTGGGCCCGAATCGGAGAGAAACGAGCCGATTCCGTCTACGTCGACTGCCTTACTCCTCCTTTCGTGAGAGGTCGGGAGGAGAGTCGAGGAGGTTCAGGACAATGGCGAGGGTCCAGTGTGAGGGGGCGTGGCAGAGGAAGAGGGTGTGGCACTCGTCAGTCTAAACTTGTTTCAGAATGGACAGAGGCCAGTGCTGATTGCCCAAATCTCGACCTTTTTTTCACGGGTGATCCAGGTATCAAGGTGAACATTGATAATTTCAATGGAGTGTGTGTGTGTGTGTGTGTGTGTGTGTGTGTGTGTGTGTGTGTGTGTGGTGCTTTTGAATATGGTGCTTGTGCACAGTATGTGTGTGTGTGTGTGTGTGTGTGTGTGTGAATGTGTTGTGTGTGTGAGAGTGAGAGGGAGAGAGAGAGAGAGAGAGAGAGAGAGAGAGAGAGAGAGAGAGAGAGAGAGAGAGCAGTGCTTGTGCATGGTGTGGGGTATACATGTGTGTGTGTGTGTGTGTGTGTGTGTGTGTGTGTGTGTGTCGTGTTTGTGCATGGTGTGGATGTGTGTGTGGTGCTTTTGCATGTGGTTGCTCTGTGTGTGTGTGTGTGTGTGTGTGTGTGTGTGTGTGTGTGTGTGTGTGTGTTGCTTTTGAATATGGTGCTTGTGCACAGTGTGTGTGTGTGTGTGTGTGTGTGTGTGAGTGTGTGTGTGTGTGGGTGTGTGTGGTGTGTACCCAAATGTATGTCATTCAACTATAACTGGCATTTATTGGCAGTAGTGTGGGATCCTGATCCTTCTGTCCATAGGTTCTGTGGTGTGGTGTATTCTCTGCGACACCGGTTTATTTTTTCAGTTGTTAGTGTGCTTTCATCATCTGTGGTGTGGCCTTTTGTAGCTCAGTCCTATCTTTAGCAGTCTCTTTTTTTCCTTTTTTTTTTTTCTTTTTTTTTTTTTTTTTTTGGTGTGGTTTGGTTTTGCAATGTTTTACTTATTACCTTCTGTGGTGATGACTTTTTTTATCAATCGCACTTAGTTCATGAGTGAACCAAACCACATGTGTGTGAAAGAAAACTGACAATAATTTTGGAAGTTTACACTTAGTGTTGTTATTGTTAGTTCATCTCTGCTAAACAAGACAAATTCCCAAGAGGCTTGCAAGATGTGCAGACTGATGCTGTGGAAAATGTGTAGTTCCCATCTTCTTTCCCACATTACCTGGGCTGGAGTGCCCCCTGTGATATGGGTTGCTAAACATTTTATGCATTGTCAAGCTTTATTGTGAATATAGATGTTGGTCCTGAAGTTCAAAGGATACTAACACCAGTTTTTGTGGTATTTCATTGTGATTTTAGTGCCATAGTTTTGTTCATGTTCTGAAAGTGTCTGTTTTTCAAACAAAACATTCATCATTATGTATATATTTTTAGTCTATTCATTACAAACAAAATCAAACTATTGTGATGTCTGGCTGTAGCCAAGGATATAACAAGAAAAATTTCCCAAGTATCTAAGATATATGTCAAGAATTGAAAGAGCAGTGGGCATATCAGTGAGCCTACCTAAGAAAACAAAAATTGTGTCCCTTGATACCTGGATTGTACTGTACCCCAGAAATGCATAAATTTATCATATAAATCAACAATTGTGGGTTGTAAATTCACTACCAAATATTTACACAGGTGTTCAGTAAACACTAAAACCACTTTTTACTGGGTTTGTATGTTTTTTTTTTTTTTGCTGCTGTGGGGTTTTGTATGCTTGCAAATATGATTTTTTTTTTAAAAAAGTTGAATTATAAGATTATTTATTATGCTCATAATGAACAAAATCAAATATTATATGCAGATATTATAGCCCTGGGGTATAAGAAAAAACATGCCAAAAATCTAAGAGATATCTGTACAAATAAATGAGCACTGATCAAATTAGTGAACCTACCGCAAAAAGTCAAATTTTGCTCTGGCACACAGAAGTACAAAACTGATACAAAAATAGTGGCAGTCAAGGGGTTTTAAGGAAAGGGAAGCCAACCTGCCTGCTGAGCTTGTAACTGTTTGAATAGGCCTTGAAATCGATATTAGAGATTTTTTCTCGTAAATGTACGCATTTTTCCCCCAAAGCAATGGACTTGGAGCAGCCTCACCAAATGTGAATGTTTTCATACATAACGAGAATGCAAATTTACATCAGCCGACCACAAACAGATTTCATTGCTGAAGACGTTGTAAACGGGTAAAAAAAAAAATGGTTTCTATTACAGGAGAGATTTCATGTAGTTACTTCCCTATGCAGAAATCCAAACAGTGCCTAGAACATACTGAGCGATCTTTTTCTTCTGCAAAGTCAGGATTGGCGAGATGTGTACTAACAGGCCTTGGGTTGCAATGCGCAAACAAGATCAGACAATCAAAAACAGAGACACACATCCATTACATCACGGAAAACGCAAACTAGACAAATTAGCTTGCGATGTCAAAGTTATCATTTGGTTAAGAGAGGCGTTAAGA
>JADBJO010010994.1:65132-68054 GCA_016801955.1 Conus betulinus
CTGTTTGTTTATCATGCACGAACCGTCCGTGTGTATATTTTCAAATAATTTGAATAGTTCTTTTCAACATGGCATTTGATATAGCTTGCTAACATGTTTATGTTTTCATCTTTTTTCATACTGGTATGTTCAATATTAATATCAGTTCATGTGTGTTTCAGCTTTTGTGTCTGTTATTGCAAAGGCCCAGTGTGAGTCTGCTCAATCTCTAGGAGTCTTCGCAATGTTGGTCTGAAATGATTCTAATGTTGTTTGGTAGGTGGATGTTTCTGGCTCTTCCCGTAAGTGTGGATGTGCGGCCACTACCTCTCTTATGTTCAGATCTGAAAGATGGCCTGGGTATAGTGGCTTTGCTCTGTTTTGCTTAGTGAGTCTCGGATTTCTAATCACATCAGATTGGTCAAGCAGTAATCGCCAGTTCTCATTGTTGCCATGCCAGCCTGTGTGTCCGCTCTCTCGTTTCCTTTAGCTCCAGCATGTCCAGGGCAGTACATCCATAAGCGTCTGTCCAGGGAAGGCTGCACATCAGTTCATTCCAAAGCAGGGCCTCCCATTCTACTTTTCACAGAAGGTAATGCAACCAACGTCAAGAGGTAAAAATCCAACATCATGCACAGACAGGAATACAGGCGGGCCAACCCACGTAAAGAGGTTAAAAAAAAAAAAAAAAACACGTCATGCACCTGACAGGAATACAGGTAGGCCAACCCACGTCTGTCATGTACAGACATAACTACAGTAGACCAACCACGTCCATGCACAGACAGGAATACAGGTAGTCCAACCCCGTCAAGAGGTTAAAAAAAAAGCAACATCATGCACAGACAGAATACAGGTAGGCCAACCCAACGTCAAGAGGTAAAAAAAAAAAAACAACATCATGCACAGACAGGAATACAGTAGGCCAACCCACCCACGTCATGCACAGACAGGAATATATGTAGCCAACCCACGTCATGCACAGACAGAATATAGTAGGCCAACCCACGTCATGCACAGGACAGGAATACAGGTAGGCCAACCCACGTCGTGCACAGACAGGAATACAGGTAGTCCAACCCACGTCAAGAGGTAAAAAAACCAACCATCATGCACGGATACGAATACAGGTGTCCAACCCCTGTCAAGAGTATAAAAAAAAAACAATTAAAAAAAAAATCAGGCACAGACAGGAATACAGGTAGGCCAACCCACGTCAAGAGGTAAATAAAAAACGAGTCATACACAGACAAAACGTAGAACCAGTGAATGGTGGGCACTCGCCTCATGTTTATGTCGAGACCGAGAGAAAAGCTCTCGCACAAGAATTGTGTGTGTGAGTGTGTGTGGGTGTGTGTGTGTGTGTGTGTGTGTGTGTGTGTGTGTGTGTGTGGTTTGCACGTGTGTGGTGCGTGCGAGCGCGCGCGCGCGCCGCTCGCGCGCGTGTGTGTGTATGTGTGTGTGTGCAGTCATGAGTTAATCTGACAATAAATGGGTTTCATTCAGTCAGTCAGTGTGTGTGAGACGCATGCTTGATTGAACGTGAAAGATTAGCAATCCTATAGCCGTATAGGAAGTACACCATCTAACAAACACAATAATCACGTTGAAGTCAATAGATGTTATTTATAGCCCACTGGCCACTAAGCCACACCCAGGTGATTTCAGGAATAATGACGGACTTTTTTTTTCTGGAGGAGTTTATGGAGAATAAGTACTGGGTTGAAACATATCTTGGTGCACAAATTACTTAGAATTCTTAGCAGAGTAATAGGTCTGTGCTTTGATGTTATTGGAATAGTACTGATCAAGGGTGAAACTGAAAATATGCTGTTTTATATCGGTTGACTAATGAAAATGATTTGTGCAGATGACGCAGACAGCATTCGCTGAGACTGAAAGCCTCTCTTCAAAGATCTTCTCTGGCATCAGCCTATTCACATGAGTACGCAAAACAAAAGTCAATCAATTTATATAATTAGAACAAAATTTACCCATGACTGCAACCAAAACATTCTTCCATGACAGTATGTACATGCAGAATTCTATCTTAATTATACATTAATACTTCTTAGTACGTTTTTCCTTATGAGCGTAAAGTAGGTATAAATATTATTGTTTTTAAAACTCATAATATTAATACTGTTGATACTAGCATACAAACACATGTTTTTCTATTCCATTTTCCCTCATCGTAATATCGTTCACATATACAGTAAAGCCTTCTTTCTTCCCTACGTGGTATAATTCTCCGGAAAGCCGTACTATTTTAAGCATCTTTTGTTTACTTCATTTACGCATGCGCAAAAAATAGCCTATCGCCCTCTTTCAACGCAAAAGGTAAAACCCGAATCTGGGTCTATCACACATAGCTGCCATGCTAACCTTTGACACTCAGTGTGTGTTCTTCTGTGGTCGTGTTCATGTGGGTGTTGGACTTGTGTTGATTATATTCGTTGGATTTAGCAGCCCCATGGATGAATTACTATAACCTTGTCGCTTACCATGTATCAGGTTGGTACATTCCTTCAGTTATTTTACTTTAATTGTAGTTTTCCCTATTTTCTTTCAGCCTGGCCTGGCGTGGGTCTTGTTGACACTTGACTCGCAACACATTTGCCTAGTTGCCCGTTGACCAGAGGAGTCTCTTAATGGTCGGAACCCTAGAATTCAAACTTTAAATAATTCAAAGCAAATACAAAATTTAGGAATGAAAATGTATTCTATGTTTGAGAACAGACCCTATAATCTTTTCGTTCATTTCCCCCCCATTTTGGAGGGTCCCTAAGTTTGCCTGCCAGTATAGCTCCGTTCTAAAAGACGATCTGTCTTGAAAACTTGTTCATAGGAAACAATAGTAAGGAATTTAACCTCTATATCTACAGGATGGTTGAGATTGTTAACGTGAGCTGCAACTTTACATTTCGAATTTTTTCTCATTTA
>JADBJO010010995.1:0-33494 GCA_016801955.1 Conus betulinus
TTTTTTCCAGTAGCCTGAACAGAGAAAGAAGTTATAAATGACTAAATTTTGTTTTGATTTTAAACTATCACCAATTCTGGTGGTGCTTTCAGCATGCTGTTTGTTGTTTGTGGCGTGCTGTTTGTTGTTTGTGGCGTGCTGTTTGTTGTTTGTGGCGTGCTGTTTGTTGTTTGTGGCATGTTCCCTTGATCCTTCCCAAGGGGTGGTTGGTAAGTCCTGACGCCAAGTAATGACCTTTGTGCTTGATGTGAATGGTTCTTCAAGTGGTCTCTAAGCTCTATTGCATACTCCAGTCCGTCGTCTCAGCTCAGTAACTCGCGCTAGATGTACCACAGGGCCTGTTGCGTCTCTAGTGTGTTATGACCATCATCAAGCCAGATCCCACTACTCCAGACACTGCCCCCCCCCCCCCCCCCCCCTCCCGTCGGAACCCGTCTTGCCAGAGGACAGTGGTTGTGTGTGCATTGATGTGTGAGCATGTTTCTGAGCCCCAGGCAAGAGTGTCAGCCCTGAATCAGATGACCAGACCAGCCGTCAGTACGCCAACGACCGCCTGTTGTGTCTCTTCGTCCTGCCTTCTTCTCTCTCAGTGTTTGTCACCAGGACGTCAACCAACACATAGTTATTTTGTTATCCCTTAAAGCTGACACAACAATCACGAGGATGTGTGTAGAGTCCACAATATTGCTCCATCAGTAGAGCCTTCGACAAAGTGCTCCCATCCTCCATCCCACTCTCTCATTCCCCCTGACCTGTTACTTTCCATATCCTCTTAGTGTAAGTTCCCTGATTCAGCAACAGACATCTTTTTTCTCCTCCTCTCTCTTTGCACCATGTAGTTTGAAGCATTTCTGCCCATGAGTTGACCATAATATCCCCCTCCTTTCCCTCACTGCCCATTGTCACTTCTTACGCGAGGAGACTGCACAGTACGAGAAAGGAGGGCCAGCCTCGCATCGACACCTGCAAAACACGCGAGCAAAGAAAAGTGGAGGAGTTTGCGCCTGTTGGAGGATTCTCTCCCTGGCCCACCCACAGCAAATGCCCAAGAGTTCATCAGGCCACAAAAACTCTCGTCATGAGACTTTATTCACCCCCATATCTGAATGGGAAGAAATGAAGGCCCAAAACTTATGTATTTTGGCATCCCTTAGCAAGACACGTGCACATGGAAATGAGAGAACTCAGACTGAGGCCAGTAAAGATGCTGAAAATCAGGGTGATCCATGCGATGTTGACACATGATACCAAAGAGGGGACTCCTCTGAAAAACAAAGCAAGACAAGGCAACATCCTGATGCGAATGATAGCTATGATGAAGACTTGCAGTCTTCATCAGGCTAAAAATGTACTCAGTACCAGTTGCATCAGCTTTCAAAACATACCTCAGATTTAAGTGGTGTGTGTGTGTGTGTGTGTGTGTGTGTGTGGTGTGTGTGTGTGTGTGTGTGTGTGTTTGGGGGGTGGGGCAGCTATATTCGTACACCTGCCCACCAAATAGACTTTCATGTTGTCGAAGGTTTTCACAAAATTGTTAAAACCTGTTTTAGCCCATCTTAGATCTCAACGCTTTCTATCAACATCATTTCTTGATGAAAGCTATTTACAGGGAGCTACTAACGAAAAAATACCAAGAAAACATTGAACGGACAATTAATGTGTTCACATCTTTAGGATTTGCTGTTCATTCTGACAAGTCTGTTCTAGTGCCAACACAAAAATATAAAATTGGGGGGGGGGGGGGGGGTATCTGGACTCAAAGGACATGAAGGTCACTTTGCCAGAAGAAAGAATAGAAAAGATCAAATCAGTTTGTCAGGGTTTAAGAAGAAAAGTCAGACTCACATTCAGGACCTAGCGCAAGTCATAGGTCAGCTGGTAGCAGTCTTTCCTGCAGTACAGTGGGGGCCATTGTATTACAAATGTTTGGAGTATGAAACAAGTGTGGCACTGAAGCAAAAACCATGGATGTTTTGAGGCTGTCATGTCACTTTCAGAAGAAAGCCAACAGGGATTGCTTCGGTGGATTGGCAATGTGCCAGCAGCAACCTTTGAACTGAATGGGAAAAAGACCACTGTGGAACTGACAAGAGATGTATCAAGCTCAGGTGACTGGGGAGCAGTGTGTGGTTCACACAGAACAGGTGGAAGATGGACTGAGGCAGAAAAGCAATTTCACATAAATGTGTTAGAATTACTAGCTGTAGAATATGCCTTAAAGAATTTTAGGACAAAGTCTGTGGTCAGCATGTAAAAGTATGAACTGACAATTCATGTGCAGTCAATTATTTGAAGAACATGGGGGACTCCCAGTCTCAAGATTGCAGTACAGAGGCCAGAGGAATCTGGATCTGGTGTAAGGATAGAGATATTTGGCTAACTGTGGCACACATTCCTGGAAAATTGAATGTGGAGGCAGATGCTTTGTCATGGAAATTTAATGACAACATAGAATGGCAGTTGAATCATGTCATACCTATTCAGATAATAAGGCTTTGGGGCACACTTTACATTGATTTGTTTGCATATCGTTTGAATTACCAAATCTAACCATTTCTGTCATGGCATCCAGATCCAGAGGCTTTAGCAGTTGATACTTCTACATTCTGTTGGAACGAATGGAAAATATATGCTTTTCCCCCTTTCAGTGTTGTCCAAAGAGTTTTGGAGAAATGGAGAAGGAACAAGTGGACATCATACTGCACTGGCCAACTGCCCGCTGGTTTCCACAGATGCTGCACCTTCTAGCAGACAACCCGGTACCACTGCCAAAAGGGAAAAAAAGTGCTGCAACTAGCCTACAGCAGTACTCCACATGCTCTACACAAGAGTCTCCAGCTTTTGGCAGTAAGATTGTCTGGCAGTCCCTCCAGGCACAAGGCTTTAATGGAGAGATTTGTGCAATCTTGCCTGACTCCTGGAGGCAGCCAGCACAACAGGGGTATGAATCATACCTCTGCAGATGGAAAATGTTCTGTGCTCCACAACATGGAGATACATTTTCAACCTCTGTCCATGTGTTTTTGAAATTTCTAACAGAGTTGTATAGATCAGGTTTAGGGTATAGTGCCATAAATACCGCTGGAAGTGCAATTGCATCAGTTGTACAAACTACAAGAGGTAGGTCTATGGGAGCAGAACCTTTAGTGGTTAGATTTATGAAAGGAGAATACCAATGCCAAAGTACAAAGAAACATAGGATGTAAATGTCTTGTTAGATTACTTTAGGCGGCAAAAACCAAAAGATCTTATATTAAAACTGTGTGCTTGCTTGTTGTTAGCATCTTCTTAGAGAGAAACCAGACTTTACATTTGATCAAAATCCAGAGGATCAGATTTATATATATATTTTTTTTCAGGTGGTCGATATAGCTGTTAGTAACGGCTGTAACGGCCTGTTTCGGTTTTCCTTCTTTATAGCAGGTATGTTCGTTATGGGTCAAGGATGATGCTCGATGTTCTGAACATTTGTATGTTCATTATGGATCACGAATAATGCTCGATGTTTTAGTTTACCGTTGTCTCCGTTACTAACGGCTGTAACAGACTGTAACGGTTTTTCTTCTTTATGGAATATCTCTGAAAGTACTTGGCCGATCTTTCTGAGAATTAGCAGGTATGTTCATTATGGGTCACGGATGATGCCCGATGTTTTAGTTTACCCCTTTAAAGCTGTTACTAACGGTTCTAACGGCCTGTAACGGTTTTTCTTCTTTATGGAATATCTCAAAAGTATTTGGCCGAACTTTCTGAAAATCTGTACACATGTTCATTATGGGTCATGAATAATATCAGATGTTTTAGTTTTCTGTTACGTCCGTTACTAACGGCTGTAACGGACTGTAACGGTTTTCCTTCTTTAGGGAATATCTCCGAAAGTATTTTGCCGATCTTTGCGAAATTTAGCAGGTATGTTCATTATCCGTCATGGATGATGCCCGATGTTTTAGTTTACACCGTTATAGCTGTTACGAACGGCTGTAACGGCCTGAAACGGTTTTCCTTCTTTATGGAATATCTCCGAAAGTACTTGGTCGATATTTCTGAAAAAAATTGTAGGTGTGTTCAATATGGGTTACGAATAATGCCCGATGTTTTAGTTTACCGTTATAGCCGTTACTAAAGGCTGTAACGGCCTGTAAAAGCTTTCTTTTTTTATGGAATTTCTCCGAAAGTACTCAGCCGATCTTTCTGAAAATTAGGATGCATGTTCATTATGGGTCATGAATAATGCCCGATGTTTTTAGTTTACCGTTATAGCTGTTACTAATGGCTGTAACGGCCTGTAATGGTTTTCTTCTTCATGGAATATCTCAGAAAGTACTTAGCCGATCTTTGTGACAATTAGCAGGTATGTTCATTATGGGTCACGGATGATGCCCGATGTTTAGTTTATCCCGTTATAGCCGTTACAAACGGCTGTAACGGCCTGTAATGTTTTTTTTTTATGGAATGTCTCAAGAAGTACTTGGCCGATCTTTCTGAAAATTTGTAGGTATGTTCATTATGGTTCACGGGTTATTGCCGACGTTTTAGTGTACTGTTATATCCGTTACTAATGGATATAACGATCCATAATGGTTTTTCATTTTTTATGGAATATTTCAGAAAGTACGTGGCCGATCTTTCTGAAAATTTGTGGGCTTGTTCATTATGGGTCACGGATGATGCCTGATGTTTAAGTTTACCGTTTATAGCCGTTACTAACAGCTATAACGGCCCCAAACTGTTTTTCTTCTCATTGAATATCTCATGAAGTACGTAGTCGACATTTCTGAAAATTTGTAGGTATGTTCATCATGGATCACGGATGATGCCCGATGTTTAAGTTTACCATTATAGCTTTTACTAATGGCCCATAATGGTTTTCTTCTTGATGGAAAATCTCAGAACGTTCTTGGCCGATCTTTCTTAAAATTTGTAAGATGTTCATTATAGGTCACAGATGATGGTGGATGTTTACCAGAATAGCCATTACTAACGTTATATACCAGCCCAAGACGGTTTTTTCCTCTTTATGGAATATATCACGTGTATTCAGGATAAACTGGGAGTACGTTTATATGCTTTGCATCTTCTTCCTTTGTACGTCTGTGCTTTGTTGAGGGTCATTGCGGATGCACCACATCTTTGTGTCTTGATACACTGAACATCTTTTGCATATTTACTTGGATGGACTTTTTTGTACTGGAGTGATACAGCGTTTTAAACCTTGCACCACACATTGAATGACCTCAGTTGTACCATACAACTGTAAACACACAATCTTCATGAATACCAGTCTACTAATGTGTGTTATTTGCCATATCTTTGAGATGGCCTTAAATGACAGTACTGACGTGAGAAAACAAAACCCCGTTGAATGCAACACACACACACACACACACACACACACACACACACACACACACACACACACGGCGCGCGCGCGCGCGCACGCACGCACGCACGCACGCACACACACACACACACACACACACACACACACACACACACACACACAATGCATGCTGGTATATGTTCGTCAAGAAAACACCGACGTCGTGAAAACTTTTTCAAACTTATGGTTCTTTTACCAAATGTCACAGAGACTGAACAACCCCAACATAGTTTGAACACTGTTACAACTCCCAGGACCAAAATCATTGATTTAACACAACAGACCACTGCAGACCGACTCAACAGCAGTGATTCTTGGCCACAGAACGCCTCCATGAGAGTTTCTGGCTTGTCTTCTTGTCTGGAAAACACCGAAGTGAAAGAAATCACTGTTGAAGTTTCAAAGGGTCATTTGCTTGCTCAAAGTCTGTTCGGTGATCACAGTGTGTCGGAGGACATCAGATGGGAGTGTCAGTTTATAATCCACGTACATTCTTACCAAGTTGTGCGTTTTCGGAATAAACGAATGTACAAACACGAGTGGTGTTGTGCTCATCTTTACAGATTATTTCAGCGTCATCAAAGAAAATGCAGTTTTGATAGAGTGCTTCCATAGTATACACATTTTCCAGTCATATATAGCATGACAGATACAGTCATGGTCAAAGTAGTATGATGAAAACGTTTGTCCCTGCAGCTACCTCCTAATGATCAATATAAGAGAAACACGTCAGTGTCTTTGTCGTTTTCCGCTGTTAAGCAGTCTGAGAGGCAGCATGTTGATCTGCAACGCATTTATCTGTCATCATCTGCTGGTGAGTACAACATTGATAAAACTGATTTTCAGAAACTCCATTGGCGGTAAGATCTAGTACACAGAGTACATTTTACTGTAATTGCCAGTGGTCCTGTTTGCAGAAAACTCTCTCTCTCTCTCTCTCTCTCTCTCTCTCTCTCTCTCTCTCTCTCTCTCTCTCTCTCTCTCTCTCTCTCTCTCTCTCTCTCTCTCTCTCTTTCAAAGGCCAAAAACTACGTGGCTCCCCTCGAACCTCCCCCACCACTCTCTATCCTGCACCCTCTCTCACTCTGTCTGTGTGTCTGTGTCTGTCTGTCTCTCTCTCTCTCTCTCTCTCTCTCTCTCTCTCTCTCTCTCTCTCTCTCTCTCTCTCTCCTGGGTCATGTGGTTTGGCACGAAGCGACTGGGCGCCATTCATTTTAGCTGCGGCAATTGTTTTCTACGTTTCTGTGACAATGCCAGTTACTGGACTTACAGCGACTGCAGAGACATCTTAAAGGCCCTGCTGACTGAAAACTGTTTCAGGCTGCGACATTACTGGAGAAGGCGTGTGTGTGTTTAAATTCAACAAACATACTTTGGTATTGCACACCCAGCCTTTTTCTGGGATAGCATTCTGCTTGAAAGCTAAAAGGCAGAGGAGTCAAGTTAGGACTTTTCAAGGTCACTGAGGAAAAACAATCAAGTTTCGAAATACCGGTATCTGACTAGGAGTTGTGATATGTTAATGAGTTTCCTCCCTTTTGGAGATTCTCTCCCTCTTGGAGACTATAAACTTGCTGAAAGCTCATTTTGAGAAGCACGTATTATTCCCCATTCACCTACTCAAGCACATACCGTTAGTTATGCTGAATTATGTGTCACTGCAGATATAAAAGCTTATCTCTCCATAATTTTCCAGTCCAAGACATAAGAGCAAACTTTGTTTATAATTCAACATTTCTTGCGGTCATTGCAACACCAAGCTGCTCTGGTAGTTGCTAGAATAGAGCTCAATTACTTACCCTTGGACTCTATTAGTTTATGTATGTATGTACGTATGCATATCTATCTATCTATCTATCTATCTATCTATCTATCTATCTATCTATCTATCACACACACACACACACACACACACACACACACACACACACACACACACACACATATATATATATATATATATATATATATATATATATATATATATATATATATATATATATCCTGTCCAATGTTAAGATGACAGTAGAATGGCTGATGTGCAGAGTATATATAGACGTTCCTAGTGTGTCCAGGGTTAAGATGGCAGAAGAATAGCTGATGCACAGAATACATACAAAGATGCATAGTTTGTCCATTGTTGAGATAAAAGAATGGTTGTAATGTACAAACATACGTATCATGTTCAGTGCTGAAGTATACGAATTCTGGTCGTGAAGGATATACAGACATACATAACATGCCAAATGTTAAAATAAAAGTGGAGTGATTGTTGTGTGCAGGATACAGACACAAATACAATGCAAAGAATTTTCAGTGATGGATGACAAGAAAACGGTTGCTGTGCAGGAGATATACACGCATACATAACGTATCCAGTGTTGTTGACAGGAGAGCAATTGTTGTGGAGGACATACAGACTTACATAGCATGTGTAGTGATAGATGACAGGCCAATCATTGTTGTGCAGACATCTAAAGAATCTAAAGACAGACAGCTTCTTAAGTGTGAAGATGACATAAAATGATTGTTGTGCAGGGTATATGCAGACACCAGCAGTGAATATATCCAGCCAGTATTACATATCCATGAGAAGCTGTGTCACACTCACCAGGCCACCTGGTCACGTCATCTTCTTGAGCACTCTCGTTTGGCAAGCTTGGAATGCACACTAAATCTTTCTTGGTCGGTGTGGCTCAAGGCAAACTGATCTTAGACAACCCCAAAGGCATTTGTCGCCTTTATTTCTGTTCCCTGATGTCTTTGGTGATGGGGCAAGCCATGAACCCCATATGTCTTTATTTTTTTCCTATAATGGGACATTTTCTCATCACTTTAAACTTCGCTTCTCTTTCCACAGAGAAAACTTGAAACCTCATCAAGTTCCAGGACAGAGCACCTGGAATTGTTCACAGTCGGTGTGGCCTGGCATGTTTGAGCATTTTAACTGTGACCTGATCTCACAATGTGCAGAGCATGAAGATGAAGTCCCTTGTCCCTACAGCTCCGACAAATGCGGGCCAGGGAAGGTACAGAGAGAAAACAACGTGTGGCACGTGATAATCGCATTAGATTATGGTTTAGGTTAATGCAGTTTTTGCCTCCTCTGTAGAACATTTTTCCCATTGTTATACTGAGGAAAAGTGGCGTAAAAGTCATGACTTACTAACTCCAAAACTGAGACTAGTCTGAATTAAATGTTTTCCCCAACGTTTGTTTATCTGATTCGTAGAATTTCGTGTTTTTCCTGCTGCAAGAAAACGAGGTGGTAACGAATCCTGAAGCTCCTTAACTAGCAAATAACAAGTGTTCAACTCACTTTTTTTTATGCAAAGTTAATTAGCTTTCAAAGGATATTTGTAAATAGAGGATTTGACATGATAAAAACATTAAAAAAAATTGAGAGTAGATATAATATTACCCTTGCCCTTCAAAATTCAGTACTGGGCAATTTGAGTGATTTTAACTGTTCTTCATATCCTAACAAATCTGAAATGTTAGTGATAATGCACTGCCAAAAAAAACCTAGACAAAAAGAATCAAAAGACAAAACACGACGCGTTTCACCCTATTAGGTCTTCTTCAGGCAAGATGCACCCAGGACAACGAAAATGAGCGAGCAATCACTTATCTTCATCCAATTCGGTGCAAGATATGCACTGAATTAAAACAAAGCTGTCAGGAAGGAAGGAGATAATGTGTTAGTCGAGGTGGTAATGATAATAATTATGATACTGAGAAATAATAATAATGGTAACGATGATGATCAAAATATTGAAAAAAAGACAGGATTGCTACCATTTTTGGTGATAATATGGCAATAGCAGTTGTAGTATGGGAGAAAGGAGAGTGGGTTAGAGGATTGTCAAACAGCCTGGTTGCTGTGTGTACAGTCTTAATGGTAATGATGATGGTTATGTTTATGCTAGTGATGGTAATATCAACACTAACAATGATATTAACAATAACGGTTGTAATGCTAGCACCTATTGTTACCATAACAGTAATAAAAGTGTGTTTATAATAAAAGTATGATACAGAAATAAAAAAGAATAATGATAACATTAATAATAGAAATGATGATAGTGGCACTGATACTAAGGGAAGGAAAGAAGAAAAAGGACGAGGGAAAGGGAAGGACAGGAAGAACAAAGAGGAGAAGGAAGGTATAGATTATAGGAAAGATGGAATCTAATAGGCATATAAATAAGTATAGTATGAGCATAAATAGTTTTAACAATTATCGTAAGTCTAACCATATGCTAATGATTGTGATGCTATAGGAGCTGGAAACGTGGTGAGCTGAAATGTCAGAAATATTGTAAAAAGAATAATGATATATAGTAGTAGATAACATATGTAACAGTTATGAAGTTGTAACAACAGGTATACTCATGATATCACTTGGTGTAAATATATATATATATATATATATATATATATATATATATATATATATATATATATATATATATATATATATATATATATATATATATCACAAATAGTATCAAGACACCCCTCGAAATTCCAAAAATGTTCAACCACTTGGGGAGCAACATTTGTTAAAATTGGTTATCAAAATGAAGAGGTAAAAATCTCTACAAATTTGTTTCGAGCTTTTGCTCTCGTCAGGATGTTTTGGGGGGCGCGCGCGCTGTTATATAGCGTGCCGGTCCCGAATTCATTTTTGTGCATGTTGGCCAGTTACATGCATCGCACGTGCTGTCTGTGGTGCTCGGGTTCCTTGCTGTGGTCTGTTCAGGGGGAATTCGCTGACAAAGATTTCCATCTGTGCCTGCAGTTACTTACTATTTCTACTTTTGTATTGGAAGTTGCTAAATGGGGTTTGCATAGTATAACCATTTTTCTGTGGAGAGTGAAAGGTTAACAGTATTATTGGAGCAGAGGAGAGGAAGAGGATTAGGGGGAAAAAGGGGGGAGGAGGGGGGATATGCATAATGGTAGTGATAATAAAATTAGTAATAGCAACAACATTAAGGACATCAGTAATGATGATGATGATGATGATGATGATGATGATGATGATGATGCGATTATAACTAGTATTTATGATAATATGGATGATGATGATGACAGTAAAGATGGTAATGATATGATGACAGCAGTAAAGCTAGTAACAATAGCAGAAATAATCTTTTTGATGACAGTAATTGGTGGAAAGGAATTGAAATGATCAGTGAATAGAAAGCAAATTGCACTATTGGATGATAATAATGGTAGTGTCAATGAAAAGTGTCGTCATATCAATAATAATGACAGTGATTGGAAATTAATAAAATGATCAATGATAAAAGATCTAGCAGTCTTATTAAAAAAAAAACAGAGAAGAGAGAGAGAGAGAGAGAGAGAGAGAGAGAGAGAGAGAGAGAGAGAGAGAGAGAGAGAGAGAGAGAGAGAGAGATGTGTGTGTGTGTGTGTGTGTGTGTGTGTGTGTGTGTGTGTGTGTGTGTTGCTGCCTAGCTACATCTACACCTACACCTACACCTACACACACACACACACACACACACACACACACACGCGCGCGCGCGCGCGCGCGCGCGCGCGTGCGCGTAAGGAGGAGGAGAGAGGGAACAGAAACTCTTGCAGAGGAAATAGTACATGAAATTAAAAGCAAACCAGACAAAGGAAAGGCAGTGGGCATGTACCTGAATAAACAAGAGGCTGATGTGACAAACAGAGTGTAGTGAAAGGGGACAGGAAGACAGCTGTAGGTTGTGCATGAGGTAAATAGTGGGAGGTATGGGTAGTATGTGTGTGTTGGTGGAGGACATTGTGGGCTGATATTGCAGTGTGGGATAGGTACATGCTGATTTTGGGTGTTGATGCTATGAGGGTGGAGGGAAGAAGGGGATGGGTCTAAAAAAAAAAAAGGAAAAAAGGGGGGGGGGGGGGGGGGGGGGGAGCAACATACTAACACCTATGCACAATGAAAAAAAAAGTTATTGTATCTAAATATACCACTATAGATTCTACCATAATTGTTGGCGATGGGATTAGTGATAATAGGACATAATGATTATATAATGGTATGAAAATGACAGTGACAGTAGTAATAACAACAATGACATCAGTATTGTTCTAATGATGTAATGATGGTGATGGTGATGACAGTAATGATAAGAATGACATGGTGATGATAGTAATGATAGTGATAATGGTTGTAAGTAATATTGGTAATCATGATATTAGGTGGAAAGGAGTTGAAATGCTCGATGAATACTAGCAGACAGTACTGTTGGATGATGATAATAATGATAGTAGTAACGATAAGTGTAGTTATTGATAAAAGTAATGGTGATTAGAAAAGGATGGGAATGATCAATAAGTAAAAGGGCTCACATTACAAATGGAACACACACACACACACACACACACACACACACACACACACACACACACACACACACACACACACACAAGTGGGGGGGGGAGGCAGGGAGGGGGGAGTGAGTAGATTGATGTAGCAAGTGGAGAGACTCAGTGAATGTAGGGAAAGGGAAAAGGAAGATAGTTGTAACTTATGTCTAAGGTAAACAGTAGTAAATATGGTATGCGTGTGTGTAGGTGGAGGATATTGCATGCTGGTGTTGCAAAAGTGGAAAGGTACATACTACTTTTGGATGTTGATGCCATGAGGATGGAAGCTTCCAAGTTTGGAAAGAAGATGTGTTCCTGCATTAGACGCTCCAAGTTGTCAGTCTGTGATTGCCAAAGTGCTAGGACTTTGACATGGTTGATGTTGTGTTGGGCGTGGTAGTATACAGCAACTGGTGTGGGCCGATGGTGGCGGATGTCGGTCAGGTGTTCAGAGATGCGCGTCTCAAGTGTGCGAGATGTCTCACCTTCATAGATCTTAACCCACATCTGGCAGTGGATGGCGTAAACAATGTGGCTCTGACAGATGAAAGTGCGTTTAATAGTGAATAAGCTTTTGGGGCCATGTAGGATGGTGTGGTTTGGTGACAGGGCAGATTCTACAGTTGGGTTTTGAACAGGGGAAAGTACCTGGTGGCTTAGAGCGCACCAGTGAATCTTTGAGGTTTTGCCACGTTTGAAACTTATCATCAGTTTGGTCTCGAAGGGCATTTTTGTGATTTTTCTACCATGTGTCAGTTAGATTACAGGATCCTGCAGCTGCAGAGTGTGAGGATGGCAGATGGGAGGCAGGCAGTGGGTCTGTTTGTCTCTTTGGGAGGCTTGGTTTCCAGAGCAGATGTTCTGGATTTAGCTGCAGTGCGGTTGACAGCATCATTAATGACTGCACTGGGGTAGCCACGGTAGGTTAAAAACGCAGACATTTTGGCTGCTTGTACAGTGAAATCTTCTTCGCTTGAGCAGAGTCTGCATAGGCGACGGAATGCAGATATGGAATGTTGTTTTTAGGGGATTGGTGGTGGGAAAATGTGAAGTTCAAGTATGAGTGCGCGTTAACGGGTTTATAGAAGACTAAGGTTTTAAGAAGTCTATTTTTGAGAGAGCTGGTGATGTCCAGGAAGTTAATTGACTGTGAAATTGTATAGGTCAATTTGATGGGTGGATGAGAGGTCTATGCAAAGTTGAGGAAATTGCGGAGGTCATGTTCTGGCATTGATGTGGCTTCCAGTCCATCATCTATGTATCTTTTGTAGAGCTCTGGTGTTGGGCTGTGTAAGAGGTTAGCAGGTACGATAAGCTTTAGTGTCTGCCGTAAGGAAATTGAAAGCAGTGTTCAAATCTGAGCATATTGTTCATACACTCTGCAGACAGGGTAGGTGCTGGAATATGGCTATGAGGAACACAAGTGATAACACTTGTTGTCTCCAATTTTGCTTAATCATTGCCAACATGCTGAAATCTAAAAAAAAAAAAGTTTGTATTTGAGGTCATAACATTTTCGTTTATATGCATTAATCTTTGTTGTGGGACTTTTTGACTTGCTTTTTGGAGATCCAGATACATAACACCTAGTGGTATTTTGTTAGTCAGCATAATCATCCAATTAGGTGTTAGTCTACAAGATGTAAGCCCTAACTGGATGTTGAACAAGTTATTACAGATTAAATGTTAACTTACCTCATCCCTCATTGAGTTTTAACAAATTTATCAAAATGATTGTGTAAGGCTTAATGGTGTATAGTCACCAGGTTCATTCTGATTTCCTTTCCTAAAGTCTTGCTTGATATCAGTAGGTAGTTTCAAAAAAAGTGACTGAGGGAGGAAAATGAATGAAAATTTAGAAGAAAAAGGGGTTAGTTGCCGCCAAAGACGCAGACAAGCAGATTACAGGACAATACCCAATGCATTTCGACCTCATGGGTCTTCTTCAGGCAAGAACAAAAAACATTTTACGGCAGTAAAAACGAGGAATGAGAAACCACTTATTTTCTCATATTCGGCGCAGTTTTTTCTTTTTTTTTTTGGCGCCGAATATTAGAAGATAAATGGTTTCTCGTTCTTCGTTTCTCGTTCTTTGTTTTCACAGTCCTAAATGTTATTTCTTTTCGCCTGAAGAAGACCCCAAGAGGTCGAAACGCATCGTTATTGTCCTGTAATCTGTTTGGCAGTAACTAACCCCTTTTATTTCTAAATATTCATATCAGATGATTTGTTGTGGGTATATATATACTAAACAAGAAACTTTCGTTGTTTTGTCAAACAAAATCTATAAATGGAGTGTCAGTCTGTTGGTTCCTAAACTTCTCTTAGATGGATTCCGTTTGGTTCACACAATTAAGAAACATTCAGATTACACAATAAATTCATTACTTTCTTTAACCTTTAATTCTACCTTTGAAATCACATTATCAATAAGTTTTCGAAAGTATGGTAGATCATTACCATCTTCAGCTATTTGTCATTGCTCCTAAGGGCATGTCTAGAACATTGACAGCTGAGTTATTTCATAGTCATTGAACGTCCAAGAAAGCCTGTGTTCAGGATTTCTTTTTCAATTTGGTGCGAGCTGAAGTCGTTACTGTCAGATGAATCATTGAGCATGTAAACAAACGGAAATTGTGTCATCAGTGTATGCGGTCTCAAAAGCAAAGAAAAGAAGGAAAGGGAAAGAGATTTTATCTGCTTGGTAAATCACGATAATGAATTGTTTGCTACGTCTTTCGACAGGAATAAACTACAACTGGGGTAAAGGAAGATACTGCGAATGTCTTTTTTTTTCTTTCTTGCTCCATCTTGTGCGATACATCACAGCCGAATTGACATCATGCCTTTTTTCATGCACACTTCCAGCCCCATTTGATTCAAAAAAGTTTTAAACTATAATGAATTCATTATTTTAGGTTGTTGTGTCCTCCTTTTGGGGGGGGTGGGGTGTGGATTGCTAAAGCTTGTGCGGGTTATTTTTTTTTACAGCGTATTGCTTACACAATACCTGTTTATGAGGCTGGTCAAAACCAAATAGTAATGAATAAATCTGTAATCCTTCTGTGATAAATGTAGGAGATCACCGTATTGAGAGAAACACTGCTCTGGTGTTAAAACGGTTTTGAAAAACAAAACAAAACAAAACAAAAATCAGAGTAGGACGGGGATGACAAAGCTTATACTGATTTTTTTTTCCTTTCGGATCAGTCTTGGTTCTTATGTGTGTTTACATCGTTGTTTGAAACATTAGGGTGCGAACAAGCTGTATGATGCGTTGACGTAAATGAATTTACAGTAGAAGGAGTGATCTGTGACGAAGTAGACAAAAACTCATATTGTTGTGGGGGGAAACCAGTCACTATTGAGCTAGCTGCTGTTTTGGTGCCTGTGTATTGTCGTCTTGAATTTCGTTAGACCTTACTTCAAGAGCTCTTTTGTGTTGCCTGGGAATCAGTTTTTTTAGTTGCTTTGAGTAAAGAAAATTTAAAAGAAAACAGCAATGTTTTATGGAAATTGATTATTGCCCACTAAATATTGACATACCGGATAATTTTTTTTATCGCCATAGCTCATCTCATTCAAATGGTACGATTTCTCATCGTGAAAACGAGAGTTTTAAAATTTAGTCGCGAAAGGACTCCCTCTTCACAGTTATCAAGGGTGTGAGAAGCGACGTTATCGGGGATGGAATTGAGAGGAAGGGAATGGAGAGAGATAAAGAATGTGGGCAGTGACAGTGACAGTGAGGGGGGGGGGGGGGGGGGGGGGGGGGGGGGGGGGGGGGGGGGGGGGGGGGGGGGAGGTGTTGATCGGGAACCTGCAACTTCTCAAATTTACCTTTGGATATGAGTCCATGCTTTCACACACACACACACACACACACACACACACACACACACACACACACACACACACACACACACACACACGTGTGTGTGTGTGTGTGTGTGTGTGTGTGTGTGTGTGTGTGTGTGTGTGTGTGTATATATATATATATATATATATATATATATATATATATATATATATATATATATATATATATACCATACCTTTTTACCATACTATTTTAACAGATGTTGCTCCCCAAGGGGTTGAGCACTTTAAAAAAATTTTATTAGGCGTTTTTAGTTTATATTCTTATATATATATATATATATATATATATATATATATATATATATATATATATATATATATATATATAACCATTGTTATTTTTAACCTTACCCATTCCATTCCCTGCTGTGTTTTAACTTTCCCCATTCCATCATGTTCTTTGGCAGATAGATGTTGGAGGGAGATGCTACATCTACAGCAAAGCAGAAAAGATCTACAGACACGAAAAGAAATCGCAATGCCAACAGAAAGGGGCCTCTCTGGTCAGCCTGGAGACTAGCCAGGAGATGGAGGCTGTAACGGCAATGCTGAAACACAGTGCTGACTCTATGAAAATCTGGATTGGTTTGAAAGCAACAGACTTTGGCACAGCAAAGACACGTTTGAACGCTGTAATAATGTGCTATGTTCATCTTTACATTATGCCCTTTCTTGTGGTTTCTTAGTTCATGATCAAATGCCCATAACTCTGACAAGTTGAACATGTTCCAATGGCAAAATGTGTGTGTGTGTGTGTGTGTGTGTGTGTGTGTGTGTGTGTGTGTGGTCGTAGATTGGGTGGGTACGTTTTAACATGTTATAGAGAAAAGGGTTACTTCTAGTGCTTTCTTCCCTTTCAGTGCTACCTTGTCCTTTATTTTTTCTTGTATGGAAATTATAGGAATGTGGGCTGATGTCTCTCTCTCTCTCAATCTCTCTCCTCTCTCTCTCTCTCTCTCTCTCTCTCTCTCTCTCTCTCTCTCTCTCTCTCTCTCTCTTCTCTCAAGTTACTGAACTTCCAGCAACTGTGTGAGACAGCCCTGAACGCCGTGCTGACTGACGACACAGTGTCAAGCAGGAAAATTACAAGTGAAGGCATCAACTCCGTCGTCGTCCTGCAACTGAAGCCAGCTTTCCCTGTAACAACAACGATGGCGAACGCCGTCTTGCACCGAGGAACGCGAGTTCACTATTACTTGATGTATTGTTTACTAATATCCTGTGTAACGCACGTTGTGCTGTGATCTTCCGATTCCGAGTGAAACACGGAAAGAAAACCACCCAGCGGGACGTGATATGATCAGGAAAGATCAAAACAACAAAAATAAGGACTTGTACAGGTTAGTGCTGGTAACGAAAAACGCTTCTGAAGTGGGTTAACTGTCTTGTTTGACACTGAATCGGAAGATCACAGCCCAAAGTGCATTACACAGGATATTAACGAATTCACCTGAAGGCTGCAGTACACAGGGTGAGCAGTTCGTTCTGGAGATGCCATTGCAGCAGCTGGTGCATTCTGAACCTGGCACCGCTTCCAGACCGGACGAAGCCGTCACCAGCAGTCGGGGTGTGGACCTGCATCAGGACGCAGACGACTACGGTCCTTGAGACAGTTGGAGCACTGGGGCTGTTCTTGGTGTCGGAGGTGTCCAGGCGTCTCCCGAGGCAGCGGAACATGTCGACACTGTGCCGTCAGCAGCCAGTTCTGCTTCCCGTCGTGTGGGAGATTCACAGCCTGCCTCTTCACACTCCTCCCTGGCTCTGCAGGCTGATCAACCACGTGATGTATCATCTGGGTTATCACACCGACGAGGTGGATTAAGACGGCACTCCTCTGGCAGTGACGTTGTGACAAAAACTACCAGCAAAACTACCAGCGATGACAGAGGACCTTGCAGCCAACAGAACGGACGTCAAAGCTGTGAACTTCGTTGCTCATCCTCGCTGACGACAAGAAACCGTGCTCAGAGGCGTCAGTCCACGCTGGACGCCAGTCTGCGCCAGAGCAATAGAAGATAGGGGCTAGGCCAAGGCACATCACTTTGTGTTAGCAGGAAACGGTGTGATTCTACTAGTTCTAATTCAAAACAAATTTTATCATTTATGACAATTAATGTTGAAGGCTTACGGACCATCACAGATGAATGTGATCTTCTTCTTCTTCTTCGTTCGCCTCACAGCGTCAGCCCAGCCTCGTTGATAAATGTAGCCATTTTCTCCGGGGACAGGCTACTTCCAATTCAGTGGCGGGGCGACCATCCCCAACCCGGCGGGTCCCCGGGTGGCGGATAGGGGAACGGCCCTTAGATATGAGGGTTAGCTGCGATATAAGTCAGGCCCGCCTGGTCGAATAAGCAGTCCCGGACCAACTGGCGGTGCTCCCAGCAGGACGGGGTGGGGCAGCAGGTGGCACTGCTGCACTCAAGAAATACCCCATATGTCCCATGACGGGTTCATCACGCGATCATGAGGCGCGTTAAAACCTCTAGCTATGGGGTGGGACCCTCGGAGAAACAATCCCTCCTGTGCTCACAGGGCAGGACTTTGGACCATGAGCTAAGGGCGGGGTAACCCCTACAGAAACCTCGAGTGCTGAAGACGGAGGTGTTGGGCTGCACGGCGCACTCTAATAAACCACGACACCACACATCATCGCCATATGACAATGAATGTGATCTCACATTTTGGATAAATGAATATGATTTTGCTTTTTTTTGTGTGAAACCTTCACTAAATCAATTCCTCAGTCACTGTTCTCATGTCACAAAGTCTTTGATTCGGCGGGCGTTAAGCTCAGTGATAACATTCACGGTCGTTTATCAGGTGGAGTTGGGTTTTTTTTTGGTTAGAAAGAAGTTATGCCATTTTATTGAAGAATAGAGACTGAGATAGATAACATTGTCTCCGTGAAGCTTTCAAAACATATTCTAGCCACAGAAACTGATTCTTCTTTGTTGGTAGGCTGTTACTTGCCACCTGAAACCTATCCTTACTATGAAGAGACTGACATTTATAATGGTGTTCCATTATTAGAGGACTGCCTGCTTGAACTTATGAGAGAACATAGCGATTTACCTATGATTATCTGTGGTGATCTGAACGCAAGAACTGGCTCCATACAAGCTGACTTTGGTGATCCAACTCAGAATCTGGCAGATCTGACAGATTCAGCAGACGATAATCCAGAAGTTGATGATGAAAACTGCGCGTGTTTCTCGTTATTCGTCCGTAAATGCTTTTGGTCGTTTGTTACTAAATGTCTGTGAAGAATTGGTCTGTGTATTTTAAATGGTGTAAATCCTATGGGTTTTCTGGGCAGTTTACGTACACTTCACCCAATGGCTCAAGTGTTGTGGGTTATTTTATTGCCATTTTGCCAGAGTTTTAATGTAGTACCCCTGATTGAATCAAAACATACAATTGTTGAGCTGAAATTCTTGGCCGATTCGACTATTGTTTCCACTGCATATTTACCAAAGCAAACTGCACAGCTAAGTAAATATAAGTGGAAAGATGACATGAAAGACATATTTTTAAATTCGATGCAGTTACATGAAATTAAAGACAAATTAGATGTAGCTACTGATCTGATAAACACTGATGTGAACCTAGCCCTTTCCAAGTTAAATGATTGTCTACATAAGGCTGGTGAGAGTATGCTGATGACACATACTCTGGGTGCGGAAAAACTGCGGATTTGGTTTGACCTGAGAGCGTCGACAAAGTCGTCGACTCCTGAGGCAACGTCTCCGCACATGTCAATATTCTAACTTTGTTGAAGATAGACTCTCTTACTGTGGAAAAAAAAGACAGTACAAACAACTTATAGCAGATAAAAAGCGAACGCATCGTGATAGTATCATTGATAATCTTAACAACTGTTCCAATGACCCACGTATTTTTTTGGGGGGGACACTATACGTGCTGTGCGTGCGAGAGGAGCTACTGGTGTAAATGTTTCAAAAGAACAGTGGTATGATCATTTTAAGAATGCATTCAACTCTGTAAGTGATGTTGATACTTACGATTTGTCTGACGAGGTTGGTGAACAAGGGAATTCTGTATTTCTTGATTGTGAATCTCTGAATGTACCAATTATTTCTCACGAGATACGCTCAGCTATTGGTGCCTTGAAGTATCACAAAGCAGCTGGGCCTGATGGTCTTATTGGAGAATTTTACAAATATAGTTGTGAACAGATTTTACCATTTCTCACGAAGCTTTTCAACAATCTTTTTGACAAGGGCTTATTTCCAAATGCTTGGCCATTGTCAATTTTACTACCATTACATAAAAAGGTGACCCCTCTGTTCCAGATAATTTCAGAGGAATTTCTTTGCTTGACATCAGTAGCAAGCTGTACAGTTTACGTTTTAAATAAACGTAATACTGACTGGATTGAAATGAACAATGTTAATGGTGTGGAACAAGCTGGCTTTAGACCAGATCACAGTACCACTGATCATATTTTTACACTTTTTTCTATGATTCAGAAACAGCTTTTAAGGCACAGAAAATTATATGTTGCTTTTATTGATTTTCGCAAGGCATTTGACTCGGTTTGCAGAGATAGATTGTGGAAAGTATTAGGCAAGCATGGTTTGAATGGTAAAATTTTTCTTGCCTTGCGTAGCATGTGCAGAGTTGTCAAAGCACGTGTGCGTGCAGGAGCAGATCTAACTGAAGATTTTTTTTGTCCTAAAGGTGTAAAACAAGGTGAAGTGTGCTCTCCTGTGTCGTTCTCACTTTTTATTATTGAGCTTACTTGTGATATTACCAAACATGGTAGACATGGCATTCAGCTGCCCCAGAACTAATAGAACTATTTATCTTGTTATTTGCAGACGATGTTGTTCTATTTTCTGACACCGTTATTGGTCTACAAACCCAGCTGCACATACTTTGTGAAAGCTCAAAACGTTTGGGCCTCTTGTTGTGAATCTTGACAAGTCGAATATTGTTGTGTTTCGAAATGGGGGTTTCATTGGTGAAAGCGAAAAGTGGCATTTTAATGGTTATGAACTGAAAATTGTTAACATGTACAAATACCTAGGTTTGTTATGTCCCACCAAAACTCATTTTCTCATACCATGAAAGACTTAGCTGGGCGTGCCAGCAAGGGTGTTTCAGCAATTATGAAGTTATTGTGGTCTGTTGGTGAATTCTCTCCAAAAGTGTTTTTCAAACTTTTTGACTCGCAAATTCTGCCTATTCTTACTTATGGTTCAGAAATTTGGGGCTTGTCCGGGATCCGAGACCAAATTGAACGAGTACATCTCACAGCTTTGAAGCGATTTCTTGGTGTAAGTTATAAGTCTCCAAGGCAATTAATTTATTGGGAAACTGGAAGGTACCCTCCCCCCCCCCCCCCACACACACACACACACACACACACACACACACACACACACACACTTTGTGGCTACTTACTCCAGATGTATTAAATTTTTGGCTGATATTGACAAGATTATATAATTCAAGGTACTCAAAAAGGCCTACAATATGTTATTGGAATTGCAGCGTCATAATTATTCTACATGGACATGCAGCGTGCGCAACATTTTGTTTAATATAGATTTGGATCGTTTGGGAGTCGCAAGTGTTGGAAATGTTAAAGTTTTTTTATAGCAGAATTTAAGCAACGTCTTATTGACTGTTTTAAGCAGGACTGAAGATCTTTATCTTCTTATGATTTTTTTTATGTGTATTCCTTTTTTCAAACGCGATGTTATTTGCTCTGAGTATGTATCTTTAATTAAGAATATAACTGTGAGAAAGTCTTTTACAAGGTTTAGAATAGGGATGTCCGTTTTGAAAGTCTCCTTCTTAAGTTTCAACCTGGTCGTAATACTGATTCTCGCTGTCCTTTTTGTTGTGATGTTGAAGAGAGTGAAATGCATTTTCTCTTGATATGTCCAATGTATGAAGATATTCGTGCCCAGTTTATTCCTCACAAATGCTGGGGGCAGCCATCTTTTTTTTGAATTCATATTGTTGATGTCAAGCACAAACCAAAAACTGATAAAAGATGTCGCACTTTTTGTTCACAAAGCTCTCTGTATCAGAAACTTGAATTCCTAATGTGTACATTAGTAACTGTGTTTAGTTGCTTCATTGCCAATTGTGTCTTAATTGCTTTTTTGGTTACATTTTCCGTATGTATAAAGAGATTCATATATACTGTTTTACGCTGGCGAATAAGTATGATTTAGCTGTGTCCCCTTTTTTTTTTTTTGTTTTGTTTTTTTTTTGTTTTTCTTTGCGTGCTTTATCATGTGTGACGATCTTTTATGTGTTTTATTGTGATGGGCTGGTGGTGGCCTTTACAATAAAGAATCATTTCATTCATTCATTCATTCATTCATTCATTCTCTGTCTGTCTGTCTCTCTCTCTCTCTCTCTCTCTCTCTCTCTCTCTCTCTCTCTCTCTCTCTCTCTCTCTCTCTCTCTCTCTCTCTCTCTCTCTATCTATCTATCTATATATCTATCTATCTATATATCTGTCTATCTATATCTATCTCTCTCTCAGCCACTTCAGTGGCATTATCTTCATGCTGCTCATTCCTGCTCCCCCCCCCCCCCCCCCACACACACACACACACACACAGCCACCACTCGGTTTTCAAGAACGAGGAAATACCAATGATCACGACTCACCAGAAGCATAAACGTTGAGACAATATCAAAACTGACATCACCATGAGAGCAGGGCATGAATGGTAAAAAAAAAAATATGAGAACATGATCGGCGCTGATCGATGTGGATGATAAGATGGGGGGGGGGGGGGGGGGGGGGGGGGGGGGGTGGCGAAAAGGAGAACCTTAGAGAGTAAAGTGCCCAGACTCGTAATCCTACTGATCCTGGGGTTGCGGTTTCGAATCTCCGCCGGACTGTTTCCATTCTTTTTCTTCAGACATAACATTGTTTCCAACCCCACTTCCCACAAATCCTTCAAATGAGACTTAAAAACCGATGACCGGTGTGTAAACGCACGCACTACATTATGCACATATGTAAAATCCCGTAACTAGTTCTTAGAAGAGAAGGCCAGTACAGTCGTTGGTATACAAACTCAAGGCATAAGCGAAGACTGACATCCAACTGAATGACACGCTACACAAATGGTTAACACTACCAGATAGTCGGTCACACTATTGTATGCAGCCCGTTGTGTCAAAAATAGTGCGCATTGTAAAGTACTTGAGCTTGACATCTAACCGAGGATAGCGCTAATTAGGTAGGATGACCATAATGACGCTATCGCATTCCAATCCAGTCTGGCACAGTGACAGGCTGTACTCCACACCTAATTTGTCATTTATTCCTGCATCAAGCAAGCAATAAAGCTGCAGACATCTGCGGCGTCAGTCAGTTATTAGAGCAACAGTCTCATGAACACATTCATGTATAATGTAATGATGACAATAAAGTGGTGATCTCTATACCGCTGTCGAAGACTAGAACTACAGTTGACATGTAAAAGCTGAAATTGAAAACACAGAGTAAATGGTACGTTATCGACACAACACACACATATATGCTAACCTTATTGTGAAACAAATATAAATCCACACCCTGGGGCATCAAAAGCAGGCCTGTACAAGCCCAAAACTCTAACTCTACAAAAATTGTACACACACACACACACACACACACACACACACACACACACACACACACACACACACACACAAGCACGCACGCACGCACGCACATACGTGCGCATGCACGCTCGCATACATGCAAGAAGAAGAAGAAGAAGAAGAAGAGCAACAACATTAATAATGAAGTCTTTTAGCGGGTCTCACCGAGCGAAGTGGACAAAATCAGACTATGTGGTATCAGTCTTCCAGAATGAACATAGCTTGGTGGATGAAATCAGACTATGTGGTGTCAGTCTTCCATAATGTACAGAGCGAAATGGACGAAATCAGACTATGTGTTGTCGGTCTTCCAGACTGAGTCAAAAGAATCTTCCCCAGAGCCTTCTTAGTGGTCTCCAGAAAGTACAAAACAATGCTGCTGTTTGATTCTCAGCCAACCCAGATCTCTTCTATGTCACTCCCTTACTTCTTTCTGTTCACTGGCTGCCGGCCGACAAGCGAATAGATTACAAACTGTCCTTACCCCGCTTTAAATCTTTGAATGGTTAGCTCCATCCTGCCTTTCTGATCTCCTTCATCTCTATGTTCCTTCTAGGCAGTTGCGTTCTTCTACCGACAACACTCCGCTCAAAATCCCTCGATGTCGAACTAAAACCTACGGCGATCGTTCTTTTTCTTTTCAGGGTCCGGTTTCTTGGAATAAACTCCCATATCTTTACGTAGTTTAAATTATCTGTCTTCCTTCAAAGCATCTCTTAAATCAATCCTCTTCATCTGTCAATGGGCGGTTCTTTCTTCCCCTTCCCTTGCCCTTGCGTGTGTGTGTGTGTGTGTGTGTGTGTGTGTGTGTGTGTGTGTGTGTGTGTGTGTGTGTGTGTGTGTGTGTGTGTGTGTGTGTGTGTGTGTGTGTGTGTGTGTGTGTGTGTGTGTGTGTGTGTGTGTGTGTGTGTGTGTGTGTGTGTGACATTACAATGACATTTTATCCCAGTAGGGCCCAGCCCAGAGAGAGAGAGAGAGAGAGAGAAAGAGAGAGAGAGCGCGCGCGCACATATATTTTCTTATTCGTTTCGTTATCAGTTTACATATCATTATTCTAAGGCGCTGATAGTTCCATAGAGATTGTTTGTTGAAGAAATAACACCAGCAGCAGTCGCAACAACAGCAGCGACACAGCAGCAACAGCTCCAGCAGTGCTAGTAGTAGTAGTAGGAGGAGGAGCAGCAGCAGCAGCAGCAGCAGCAGCAGCAGCAGCAGCACATCAGCAGTCTTCAAAAGACTGGAATCTTAGCACGCGCTGTTAACATTTGTTGATTTTTTCTTTTTCATTTAAGACAATTTCAAAAAGTAGAGTGGATTGTGCCAGCGTGCGTGCTTGCGTGCGTGCGTGCGTGCGAGCATGTGTGTGTGTGTGTGTGTGTGTGTGTGTGTGTGTGTGTGTGTGTGTGTGTGTGTGTGTGACAATGACAATGAAATTTGTATTCCAGTAGATCAAGCCCCGAGAGAGAGAGAGAGAGAGAGAGAGAGAGAGAGAGAGAGAGAGAGAGAGAGAGAGAGAGAGAGAGAGAGAGAGAGAGAGAGAGAGAGAGAGAGAGAGAGAGAGAGAGCACATGTACATTTTTTTCTTCGTTTCGTTATCAGTTTACATATCACTATTCTAAGGCGCTGATAGTTCCAACTTCCATAGAGATTATTTGTCGAATAAATAACACCAGCAGAAGTCGCAGCAACAGCAGTGGCAGCGGTAGTAGTAGTAGTAGTAGTAGTAGTAACAGCAGCAGCAACAGCAGCAGCAGCAGTAGTAGTAGTAGTAGTAGTAGTAGTAGTAGTAGTAGTAGAAGTAGAGGCAGAAGCAGCAACAGCAGCAGCAGTGGTATTAGCAGCAGTGATACTAGTAGTAGTGGTAGTAGCAGCAGCAGTAGCAGCAGCAGCAGCAGCAGCAGAAGCAGTGGTATTAGCAGTAGTAATAGTAGTAGTGGTGGTAGTAGTAGCAGCAGCAGCAGCAGCAGCAGCAGCAGCAGCAGCAGCTGGCAGCAGTATTTGCAGTTTTTCAGACTTGTACATGCGCTGAACCCGAACTTGAAATGTTTCGGCCTCCTTTAACATACTGCATACACAGAATGCATCATCGGGTTAACAGAGATGTTCTTTCTTTCCCGGAGAATTTCCATGTGTACAGTATGGTGTGATACACAATCGAAAGTAGAATAACACTGACGTTTTGTGAGAGTTACTGATCTGTTTTATACTTGCAAACAGGCAGGCAAGGCTCTACATTTAGACTGAATAAGAAGAAATGCCATAAATAACACTGGAAATTCAAAGTTAAGAATATTCATTTGTTGTTTGTTCGCCCGCACTGTCTTGACATTTAAACATTGACTCTAGTGATTCATTGCACGTGCGTGGACATGTGCCGGTGGTTATTTCAGACCATAGCAATGTGTGTGTGTGTGTGTGTGTGTGTGTGTGTGTGTGTGTGTGTGTGTGTGTGTGTGTGTGTGTGTGTGTGTGTGTGTGTGTGTGTGTGTGTGTGTGTGTGTGTGTGATCTATTTCACGTTCGTGGAAGAATCAGCAATGATTTACGAAATGTGCGGGGGTGGTTATTTCAGACCATAGCAATGTGTGTGTGTGTGTGTGTGTGTGTGTGTGTGTGTGTGTGTGTGTGTGTGTGTGTGTGTGTGTGTGTGTGTGCGTTGCATGCGTGCGTGCGTGTGTGTGTTTGAGATGTTTTCCAGGATATTGTGTGCTTACAAAGTTTCTTTTCATACTCTGGTATTTCCTAGGCAATTTCATCAGTATCTACATTGATTGTCACAGTAGACATGTGCATCCGCCTATATGCATGCACTTAGTTTTGTTTCACATTATGGTTGCTTTTATTTCAAATGCACAGCTCTCTCTCTCTCTCTCTCTCTCTCTCTCTCTCTCTCTCTCTCTCTCTCTCTCTCTCTCTCTCTCTTCAAAATGCACTAAACGATGTACTCACACTGGACGCTGCAGGGAAAGTCACTTGGCCACCAAATATTCAGATATGCTTATGTAGTTACGGTTTCTTCATTTGTATGGCTTGGCTAAAGTGTGTGTTTATTTGTATGGGAATGAGAAGCATGTGGGATGGGTGTTGAAAGGTCTTTTTGGTATGGCTTGTGCAACGCGTGATAGACTGTAGATGGCAATATAGTCGTATAATAATATCAATGGTGGCGACAGATTTCCTGTGTACAGACAGTATGAAATGCTTTTATCTTTAGCAGAACTACACAGCTATGAATATGAAAAGGTTTATAATCTATCCTTTAACAAAGACTGCACAGCTGTTTCCGACATAGTCGTGTATGGCTAAAGGCATCAGAAACAAGAATACGTTGTGCCCTATGTGTAGAGCGACGAATATGATAAAGGTCACTGTGCTTTATGTTGCACAACGCTTAATGATGTAAGAATGAAAAACGTATTCCTATGGAGAGTGATATCAGACCAGCATTGAATAGTCTCACTGTTGTCCTGCAAAAATGACGCTGCCAGCAGCAGCTTTCCGTGTATCTATATAAACTAAAAGGCTTATGATATTACTGCAATTTAGATGAACACCAGAATATATACTTTTGTTACTCTCGTGAGCCGAGGTACGGCGTATTTCTTATATGTTCCTATTTATTTTCGAAGTTTGTATGCACTCTTTCGAACAGGGCTGTCGGTTGTTTGTTCTGTTTTGTTTTGCTTTAATCATTTAGGTTTCTTTTTTGTTTATTCGTACGATTTTTTAACGTTATGAGCCTGGCTTGTGAGATGATCTTTGAGGAGTCGACAGAGTGTAGGCACATCCTTCTCAGAGGTTATCGAAAACAAAGCACGTGTCTCCCTATGCAGAGCATACATCGGCCAGTTTTCAGCAATATACGACATTTAGCTCCCAGAGTTTGACGGTTAGTGACCTGACCGACTGTGTCAAGTTAAGGGACTTGAGTGGCAGGATTATCGTGACGATGAGCGCCATCTTTCTCCTGAACAGTCTCTTCACATTGACTCTGTGGGCAATAGAACAGGCGACATGGGGTGTCTGGACTGCGTAACAATGTCTAACATCAGTTCGTCAATGTGCAAAATCTATCTAAATCATTTATAGTGATCCCAACACTCGTGAAGATTTTCTTGACAAAGTGTTCCTTTCATTTTTATGTCACTTTCTAGTACAGCAAGAGCAATATTGGTGCGTCGTTTTGTTGTACAATAAGAACCAATGTTGCTGTGTCATTTTGTTCTTCGATAACAACTAACGTTGATGTGTCATTTTGTTGTAGAACGAAAGCCAATGTTGCCGTGTCGTTTTTTTTTGTTTGTTTGTTGTTGTTTTTTGTACAACGAGATCCAATGTTGCTGTGTTATTTTGTTCTACAACAAAAACCAATGTTGCTGTGTCAATTTCTTGTACAATAAGAACCAATGATGATGTGTCATTTTGTTGTACTTGTACAAGAAGAACTAATGTTGTTGTGTCAATTTGTTGCACAACGAGAGTCAATGTTGCTGTGTATTTTTTTTTTTTTGTACAATGAAAACCAACGTTTCTCTCTCGTTTTGTTGTACAATAAGAGCCAATGGTCCGTGTCATTTTGCTGCACAATGAGAACCAATGTTTCTCTCTCGTGTTGTTGTACAATAAAAACCAATGTTGCTGTGTCATTTTGTTCTACAATAACAACCAATGTTGTTGGATCATTTTGTTCTACAATAATAACCAATGTTGTTGGTTCATTTTGTTGCACAATGCAATACGAACTAATGTTGCCATATCATTTTGTTTTACAATAAGAACCAATGTAGCTGTGCCATTTTGTTGTACAGTCAGAGCCAATGTTGCTGTGTCATTTTGTTGCACAATGAGGACTGATGTTGCTGTGTCATTTTGTTGTACAGTAAGAACCATTCCATGTTCCCGTGTCATTTTCATGTAGAGTAAGAACCAATGTAGCTATGTCATTTTGTTGTACATTAGAATCCAATGTAGTCTTATTTTGTTCTACAATAAGAACTACTACTTTTGCTGTGTCATTTTGTTGTACAATGAGAACCAATGTTACTGTGTCATTTTTGTTCTACAATAAGAACCAATGTTGCTGTGTCAATTTGTCTAACAAAGAGAACTAATGTTGCTGTGTCATTTTGTTGTCCAATGAGAACTAATGTTGCTGTGTCAATTTGTCGAACAATGAGAACTAATGTTGCTGTCAGGTTGTCGAACATTGAGAACTATGTTGCTGTGCCATTTGGTTGTGCACTACGAACTAATGTTGCTGTGTCATTTTGTTGTACAATGAGAACTAACGTTGCTGCATCATTTTGATGTACAATGAGAAGTTATGTTGCTGACTCATGTTGCTGTTCAATGAGAGCTAATGTTGCTGTGTCATTTTGTTGTACAATGGAAAACAATGTCGCCGTGTTATTTTGTTGTAAAATAAGAACTAATGTTGCTGTTTCATTTTGTTGTACAATAACAACCAATATAGCTGTGTAGTCTTGTTGTACAATGATTATTAATGTTACCATGTCAAGTTGTTGTACAATGAGAACTAATGTTGCTGTGTCATTTTGTTGTACAATGGAAAACAATGTCGCCATGTTATTTTGTTGTAAAATAAGAACTAATGTTGCTGTTTCATTTTGTTGTACAATAACAACCAATATAGCTGTGTAGTCTTGTTGTACAATGATTATTAATGTTACCGTGTCAAGTTGTTGTACAATGAGAACTAATGTTGCTGTGTCATTTTGTTGTACAATGGAAAACAATGTCGCCATGTTATTTTGTTGTACAATAAGAACTAATGTTGCTGTTTCATTTTGTTGTACAAAAAAACAACCAATATAGCTGTGTAGTCTTGTTGTACAATGATTGTTAATGTTGCCGTGTCAACTTGTTGTACAATGAGAACTAATGTTGCTGTGTCATTTTGTTGTACAATGAGAACTAATGTTGCTGTGTCATTTTGTTGCGCAATGAGAACCGATGTAGCTATGTCTTTTTGTTGTACAATAAGAACCATTTTTTGCCGTGCCATTTTGTTGTACAACCAGAACAAATGTTACTATGTCATGTTGTACAATGAGAACTAATGTTGCCGTGTCATTTTGTTGTACAATGAGAACTAACGTTGCGGTGTCATTTTGTTGTACAATGTGCACATCAATGTTTACTATACCACTTTCTGTTATATATTATATATATATATATATATATATATATATATATATATAGAGAGAGAGAGAGAGAGAGAGAGAGAGAGAGAGAGAGAGAGAGAGAGAGCCGGAATAGCTCAGTTGGTAGAGCGCCTGAGTCGTAATCTTGGTGATCCTGGGGTTGCGGGTTCGAACCTCCGCCGGGGCGTTTCGGTACAGGGGGATTTTTTTCCCTCAGAGTTAACATTGGTTCTGACTCCATTTCCCATACAGTCCTTAGAATGAGACTATAAACCGAGGTTCCGTGTGTGAACGCACGCATAACATCTTTTACACACGTAAGATCCCATCACCAGCATTCAGAAGAGTAGGCCAGTTTGGCCGTTGGTAAGGATGACACGTTACACATAGCATGCACCCTGAGTGAGAAACGGAAAGAATGAAGGAATTAAGGAAAATGAGCGAGCGATATTGAACGATACTGACTGGATGACACGGGAAACGACTGAATGAAGCACCAGCTGGCAGCTCTTCAGTCGGCACTACCCAGGTAGACAGCCCGTTGTGTAAACGAGTGTTGATTGTAAAGCGCTTAGAGCTTGGTCTCTAGCCGAGAATAGGCGCTATATAAGTATCCATTATATTATTATTATTATTATTATTATTATTATTATTATTATTATTATTATACCATCAATGTTTCTGTGTCACTATGTTTTATGGTATGTACCACCAATTAAGGCATGTTACGTTGTCGCGCCAAATGCACCATCAATGTCGTGTATCACTATGCTGTGTTTTATGTGCAATCAACGTTCTTGTGTCACTCTATTGTATAATATGTATCATGAATGTTGCTGTCACTATGTTGTACCATATTTACTATCAATATGGCCGAGTCATCATATTGTATTCTACAATCGATGTTGCCGTGTCTTTATATTTTGCCATGCATATCAATAATATTGCCGTGTCACAATGTTGTGTTAAGTGTACTATCAACGTGGATGTGTCACAATGGGTATTACAAGTCTCATAGTTGTGCTACTACCTGTACCCATCGTCAACACATCGCAGGCCTGCAAGGGTGGTATAGGACTGCTCTAACAGCAGGCGAGACAGTGTGCTTCTCTGGGTCCTCCCCAGCACCTTCGGGTGTTTCTTTTTCTTCATCATAGTTGTGCTACTATACCGTACCATACATACCATCCATGTTGCTGCGTCACTATGTTGTACTGTATGTAGAATCAGTGTTGTTGTTGCTGTGTCATTATGTCATATCTACCGTCAGTGTTGCCAATGGCACTCTGTTGTACGTATGTGTCATCACAGTTTTGTATCATAGTGATACGCCACTCTGTTTTACAATGTGTAAAATTAATCCATGTGTCACTATGTGTCATCTACTGTCAGTGTGCCATCAATGTATTTGCTGTGTCACTGTGTTATTTGATATTTGATACGTACCATCGATGTTGCTGTGTGCTATATTGCACAATGCCTACCACCAATGTTGCCATGTTAGTATGATGTGTATTTCTATCATCGGTGTTGTGATTCAAAGCACTATGTTGTTCAGCTTGTCCATCGAGTCAAACAAGGAGAAGAGCAAAGATCTAAACCAAAGTGGGAAGAAACTGGATCCAAAGAGGCGACAGACTTGCCGAACATTCTTTGTCCTCAGAGTGACAACAGAAAACCACATGAAACAACCACGTGACCAGCAGAGTGAAGAAATAAAATACCAGAGTGAAGTGATAAAATAGCAGAGTGAAGAACTGAACAGTGCCAAGGACATCCACGCTGTTGGTTCGGATGAGGAATTTGCACAGGCCCTCGATGCCAGGCGCCTGAAAACCTGCCACGAGCAAACGAGACTAAAGATTGGGAGAACTGGATGCAAAAATCGTCCAAAGACTCGATGCACTGATAGGGAAAAGCACCCTGGAACACAAACTAGCCACATATGGGGACATTGTGTATGCCACATGTAGAGACGCCTATGGAGCAAAACTACCTAAGAGAAAACACCCTCAAAGAAATCCAGATGCCAAGAAGAGATGGACAAGATCAGGGTCCAAAAGAAGAGCCTCAAGAAGCAAATGAAGACCACACTGCCAGCTGAAAAAACAAGGCTTGGAAAAACTCTGGGAAGAGACCTGAAAGCAAAACACAGCGCCCTCAGCAAAGCGAAATCTGCGAGGAAGGAAGAGCAAAAAGAAGAAGACACAAGAGCGCTTCTTCAGAGATCCCTTCCAGTTTGCCAGAACTCTGTTTGAACAGCCAAAATCTGGGACCTTAAGTGTGGAGAAAGAAGTTCTTGAGCAGCATCTGAGGAAAAACACACTCTGACTCACAGAGCAAAGCACCACTCGACATTCAAGGTCTGGTGTGGCCAACCAACCCTGAGGAACAGTTCAATGACAAGCCTCCAACGTTGACGGAAATCAAGAAGGTGGTCGACAAAGCCAGAGCCAAATCATCACCAGGGGCAAACGGAATACCTTACCAGCTGTACAAGAAATGTCCCAATGTGCTGGAGTGGCTCCACAGGCTGCTGCGATCAGCTTGGAGAAACCAGAAGATCAGCGGCCAGTGGATGACGGGCAGATGGCGTGTACATCCCCGAAGAGCAAAACTCAAGTGACATCAGCCAGTTCAGGCCAATATCACTACTGAACGTCGAAGGGAAAATCTTCTTCTCTGTCATGGCAGCATGGCTGACCAAGTACCTCATGGAAAACAAGTACTTGGATGTGTCAGTCCAGACAGGGCATCCCAGGCGTGGTTGGCTGTGTAGAACACGCCACAATGATCTGGGACGCAATCCAAAGAGCAAAAACAGAAAAGAGAGACCTGGACGTAGTGTGGCTTGATCTGGCAAACGATATGGATCTGTATCCCATGAGATGATACAGTTGGCTTTTGAGATGTACCATGTGCCAAAGAACATCCACGACATGCTCAAGAAGTACTTCAATGGCTTCTCAATGTGCTTTTCTACCAAGGAGTACACAACAGATTGGATCAACTTGGAAGTAGGCATTGCAATGGGCTGTGCAATTTCCCCAATACTGTTCGTGTTGGCAATGGAAGTCATCTTGAAAGCAGCAACAAGCAACGCAAGACAAACAGACCTTGGCGATGGATACAAGATGCCCCCTCTCAAAGCCTTCATGGATGACACTACAGTGATTTCATCCAGTGAAGACGAGACACGTCATGTGCTGGAGAGGCTGGATAACATAGTTGCCTCATCCAGAATGAACATCAAGCCAAAGAAATCATGCAGTCTCTCACTGAGGAAAGGAAAAGTGGCCGAATCTGTGGTCTTCAGTGTTGCCAAACAAGGCCATTCCAACAGTTGCAGAAGAGCCAGTCAAGAGCCTTGGAAGATGGTATGATGATGATACACTGAAAGACACACAAAAAGCAAAAGAAACCAAACAGATGTTGGAAGAAAGCTTGGAGACCATCGACCAGTGTGGGCTCCTGGCAAATACAAGGTCTGGTGTCTGCAGTTCATGCTGATACCAAAGCTCCTATGGCCTCTGATGATATACGACATCTGCACCAGCATAGTGGAGGCAATGGAATCCAAATCAACAAGTTCACAAGGAAATGGCTTGGTGTCCCACCCTGTCTGACTGACATAGCGCTGTACTGTCGCCAAGCAAAGCTGAAACTACCACTGAAATCCATCCTGGAGGAATACAAGCAGGGAAGATCAGACTTCAAAGCATGCTGGAGGACTCAGGTGGTGGTCAAAGGCCAAAGGAAAAGCCAAAAGAGACATGATGATTCAGGAGATGAGAAAAGAAGAAGACCAAAAAGACTCCAAAAAGCAGTCCAGCAGAGCCAGCAAGGTCAATGGACAACGTGGGAAAAATGCACTCCAAAGAATTCTCACGTGGAATGGCATTTGGGCACATGGCCCCTCCCAGGATCAGCTTCATTCTCAGATCTGCATATGACCTTCTGCCCTCAAATGCAAACCTGGTGAAGTGGGAAAAAACAGACGATCCTTCATGCCCCCTCTGAGACTACAAACGCACCCGGCAA
>JADBJO010010995.1:34186-44186 GCA_016801955.1 Conus betulinus
GAGCAATTGCCCTTCAGGAGGGCGCGAGGGTGCGAGAGGTTGGTCGTCGACTGTCAGTCGCCCATTCAGTCATTCAGACTTTGAGAGACCGCTTCAACCAGACAGGAAGTGTTGCTGAGTGAAGACGTCCAGGACGCCCAAGGTCCACCTCCAGGCAGCAGGACAGGTTTGTTGTCCTGTCGGCTCTGAGGGCAGAGAACGGCCACTTCCGACACACTCAGGGGGCAGCTGCAAGCAGCCGACAATGTCACCGTCAGTGACCAGACCATTCGGAACCGGTTGAGAGAGGCACACCTGCGCTCAAGACGACCAGCCGTCCATCCTGTCCTGACACCAGCTCACCGTGCTGCTCGTTTGGCTTGGGCCCAGCGTCACTTAGCATGGACCAGAGATCAGTGGGCAAGAGTATTGTTTACTGACGAGTCCCGCTTTGCCTTATCATTTCATGATGGCAGGAACCGTGTCTGGCGGCAGCAATGAGAACGCTATCACGATGGTCTCGTGAGCGAGCGTGATCGCTATGGTGGTGGATCCATAATGGTGTGGGCAGGAATGGCACGGAACTACAGAACCCCCTGCACATGGTGCAAGGCAACCTCAACAGTGTGGGCTACAGGATGGCATCCTGCAGCCCCTTGTGCTGCCAGAGCTGCAAGCTATTGGACCAGGCGCGGTACTTCAAGACGACAACGCCAGACCTCACAGGGCTCGAGTCGTCAACAACTTTCTTCAGCAGCAGTACGTGATCCACATGGACTGGCCAGCCTGCTCACCGGACCTTAATCCAATCGAGCGCCTATGGGACGTGCTGGGCTGGTGATTTTGAAGCAATCACCCCCCACCAGTTGACCTCAACCAGCCGTTCCAGTTCCTTGAGCAGGAGCAGGGCAGGCAATACCCCAGATGACTCTGAGGACTCTGACTCAATCCATGTGGCAAAGGTGCATCGTGTGCATCCACGCAATTGGCGGACATACACGTTACTGACTGTGTTTTTGTGTATCTCTGGCGTTCTGACTTTTGAAAAGATGGGTAGTGGATTTGAAAGTGACACAACATGCTGTTCAAATCAATTTTGTCATTAATCTGTGTCATTGATGTTTTGATTAATGGCTGAAAAAAAGTTCGAAAGCATTGTTTTGGGTTGTTTCCGTTCTGTTGTTGTGAAATAGCGAGAGAATTTCCGAGTGGCCTTTCAATTGTTTTGAGCAGTATAGTAGTCCACTCTCAGTCAACCAAGCAGCTGGTCTTGATCGAGCTCACGGTGCCATATGAGAACAGAATGGAGGCAGCTCAAATCCACAAGACTGAAAAGTATGCTGATCTGGCAAACAGTCTGAGGAGAGAGAAGGCTATCAGGTCAAAGTCCTCACTGCACAAATTGGAGCTAGGGGGGTTTGTGGGAACGTCTGCATACAGCCTCATGAAACAGCTCTCAGTTTGCAGGGAGGGGAAAAAACAGAGCCCTGAAAGCAACGGCAGAAGCAGCAGAAAGGTGTTCAAGCTGGATCTGGTCAAGGAGCAACAAAAGTGAACTTCATAAGGCTTAACTTTCCTACAAATATCAGGTATCCCAGTGGCTCAGTGGTTAGTGCGCGAGTCATTACAGTGGAAAATGAACATGCCCAGAGGGGCATGGGTTCGAATCCCAGCCATGGCTCGTCCCGAGATGGGGGAAAAAAAAGGGGCAGCAGAGGGACATCCGGAGTCATAGACCCGGGTGTGGCCCCAACCCCATAGAGTGTCAGGAGTTAAGGCCGAAACACTTGCTTGAAGGGGGCTTCTCTTCTGAGGACTCTCTGCTGCCACGCTCTCCACGAGTTTATTTCTACTGAAACAGCAGACTAAAGCAACAAAACAGCAGAGTGAAGAGATAATACAGCAGACTGAAGACATAACAGCAGAGTAAGGAACTAAAACAGCACACTAAAGACATAGAAGAGCAGAGTGAAGAAATGAAACAGCAGAGTGAAGAAATGAAACAGCAGAGTGAAAAAAATGAAACAGCATGGTGAAGAAATAAAACAGCAGAGTGAAGAAATAGAAACAGCAGAGTGAAGAAATGAAACAGCATAGTTAAGAAATGAAACAGTAGAGTGAAGAAATGAAACAGCATAGTGAAGAAATAAACCAGCAGAGTGAAGAAATGAAACAGCAGAGTGAAGAAATGAAACAGCAGAGTGAAGAAATGAAAGAGCAGAGGAAAGAGATGAAACAGCAGAATGAAGAACTGAAACAGCAGAGTGAAGAGATAAAACAGCAGAGTGATGAGATAAAACAGCAGAGTGAAGAACTAAAACAGCAGAGTGAAGAGATAAAACAGCATGAAGAGATAAAACAGCAGAGTGAAGATATAAAAAACAGCAGAGTGAAGAAATGAACAGCAGAGTGAAGAGATAAAACAGCAGAGTGAAGAACTAAAACAGCAGAGTGAAGAAATGAAAGAGCAGAGGAAAGAGATAAAACAGCAGAGTGAAGAACTTAAACAGCAGAGTGAAGAGATAAAACAGCAGAGTGAAGAACTAAAGAGCAGAGTGAAGAACTAAAACAGCAAGATGATGAGATAAAACAGAATGAAGAGATAAAACAGCATGAAGAGATAAAACAGCATAGTGAAGAAATGAAACAGCATGAAGAGATAACACAGCAGAGTAAAGAAATGAAACAGCAGAGTGAAGAAATGGAACAGCATGGTGAAGAACTAAAACAGAAGAGTGAAGAACTAAAACAGCGTGAAGAGATAAAACAGCAGAGTGAAGAGATAAAAAAGCAGAGTGAAGAAATGAAACAGCAGAGTGAAGAACTAAAACAGCAGAGTGAAGAATGAAACAGCAGAGTAAAGAAATAAAAATAAAGCATGGTGAAGAGATAAAACAGCAGAGTGAAGAAATAAATCAGCAGAGTGAGAGATGAAACAGCAGAGTGAAGATACGAAAGACAGAAAGGACATAGTGAGAAAGGAGTTGAAGCAGATAAAGAAACAGATAACCAGTATGTATTATTAGTGTAAACCAAAATGAAGATAACGTCAAGCAATTATCTAGCTGCAGAGACAGGTTAAACGAGAAAACAATAAATGGACGGTGAAGAGAGAGAAAAATAGCAAATTGCACCAACTTTATGCAGAGACACATGAAGAAAAATATAACGCACACAAGCTGGTTGTTACACTGAAATATCTGCAAGACCAATGAACACAACTACACTAAGAGAGAGACTGACAGGTTGAAAGACTTGACAACAAGGGATACAGATATCAGGCTTTTCTCGTAAAAAAAAATAAGAATAAAAAAAAAAGCACAGAAAAATATTCTGCTCTGTGAACAGCTGTTTGTTGTAAGTGCTTTATAGTACAGGAAGGGGGAAAACACGGAATGACTTGGATAATTGATAGTACCCACCACAACGGCCGTGGTAGTCAGGCCTACCAGTCTTGACTACAAAGAAGAGACGCTGGAAGGAGAGATCAGAACTGCAGCAGGATAGGGGTTAGGGGAACAACTTGGAAACCTAAGAATGTTGATGGGTAACGATCTAATGAAAAAAAAAAACTGCGGGGGTAGGGGCGTAGGCCAGGAGATAAAACGTTGTTTTCTTCGAAATAGAGTTTCAAAAAGGACAGGTCGAGAGAAAACTGTGAGATCAGAAACGTACGTCACTGTCAGTAATGATACTGATGGATTAGGCTTTCCATCCAAGGTACGAAGTCGTGAGCATGACAGTTCTGACTTCAACAGTTCAAGCTGGAAAGTCCTGATGGGGAAAGTGAGGTGTAGCCACTGAGGTCCCCTGACGTCAAGTGATCGGAATTCACTGAAGTACCTAAAGGTGCCGGTGTCACGTTCCTGGGCCAGAGGGAGCGGTTCACAGAGCACTTGGCCATGTGCTAACCGCTCGTTCTGTGGGTCAGCTTCCGTGACTCAGCAGACCAACATGCTTTGCCACTTGAAAGAACGAACAAATATGGGGGGTTCAGAAAACCAGTTTGCACTACGTATGGGAGAGAACCGATCATAATACACACTGTCGAAGAGCAAAACAGCACTTTCTGATTTATAACATTTCATTTACATAACATTTCTTTTGTTGGCAATGCTTTTGACCATGGTTCTAATTCATCTACCTTTGGTGAATTTGCAATGCCACTGAAGAAATTAAACACACACAGTAAGGGTCCAGGGGCTGTTTTCTGATGCATTAGGGTAGCTTCAAAGAGTTTATCAAACACAGCCATAGAGTACAACGATACAGCTGTGATTATATTAATAAAAACGCTTCTGATGAATCTCCAGGACACTTTGTCAGTAGCACATCATACCTGCTCAAAAGGTGAACCTGTTGATAAAAAACCCGGACCTAAATAGTGGCATCAGTTCAAAGAAATTGTGTTGAAAGCGTTTAGAAATGTGATGTAACTGATCCTAATGCGTGGTGATTTAGTCTAGATGCGAGATTATAGGCACTAGAGAAGGCTGGTTCAAGAGATGTGAGAAAGTGTGCACTCTCAACACAGGTTTAATGATGATAGTGTGCACTGAACACAGGGTTAACGATGATAGTGTGCACTGAACACAGGGTTAATGATGACAGTGTGCACTGAACACAGGGTTAATGATGATAGTGTGCACTGAACACAGGGTTAATGATGATAGTGTGCACTGAATACAGGGTTAATAATGATAGTGTGCACTGAACACAGGGTTAACGATGATAGTGTGCACTGAACACAGGGTTAACAATGATAGTGTGCACTGAACACAGGGTTAATAATGATAGTGTGCACTGAACACAGGGTTAACGATGATAGTGTGCACTGAACACAGGTTAATGATGATAGTGCGCACTGAACACAGGGTTAATGATGATAGTGCGCACTGAACACAGGGTTAATGATGATAGTGTGCACTGAACACAGGGTTAACGATGATGATAGTGTGCACTGAACACAGGGTTAATAATGATAGTGTGCACTGAACACAGGGTTAACGATGATAGTGTGCACTGAACACAGGGTTAATGATGATAGCGTGCACTGAACACAGGGTTAACGATGATAGTGTGCACTGAACACAGGGTTAACGATGATAGTGTGCACTGAACACAGGGTTAACGATGATAGTAATAATCATGTGTAATCAGGCAAGTGGGCGGTGTTCTTTATATAAGAGTAATAAGCTTTGTTATTTGTGTTTGGGGGGGATACGCTATCATTGCGTTTTATTTGTTAATGTTTTGTTTGTTTGTTTGTTTGTTTGTTTGTTTGTTTTTTAATTTGTTTTGTTTCTTTTATATGGGCAGATTTTCATCCTACCATTTGTATATCAACAGTATAAGGGCGTCTTTTGTTTTTAGTGAGAAAACTGGAAAAACGGGCAACAGTAAAGTACACGTATTTTCATATTCTCTCTGGTCACTGAAATCTCATAAAAGATTGTCACGCGCATTAGCTGACACTGACACTGATGTCAACGGCACTGTTGGCTTGTTCGTGGAGCGCCTACTGTCGGTGGTAGATCGCATGAATAAAACAACAACCAGAGGAAAGAGGCGGAATGGTTTGACAAGGATTGTCATCAAAGCAAAAAAAAAAGTAATAAATGTAAACACAAAACTGCGGACATCAGACATAACAAATCGGAGGCAAACTGCCAAGATTATTTTGAGAGCCAACATTTTTTACCAATTTTTAATAAAAAGAAAAGATAAAAGCATTCAAAAAAAGCGAAAGCAGATGCCATCACGAAATTCATATGTACCCCAAAGCTGTACTGGAAAGAAGTCAGTTCGTGTTTGCATATGAAGTCCGAGGAAGTGTGTTGATACCATTTCAAAAGACAAATGGTTTGATTATTTCAGTGAAGTGTTCAAATAAAACCAGTGGGCTTCAAATGAATATATTGTTGAACTTTCTGCTGATTTCACTACGCTACCAGAATTCCACATACTCCATCAAGCCATCACTGAAAGCGAGGCTGGATAAGCATTAAGGCACTTACGATCTGGCAAAGCTTGTGGCTTAGAAAAAAAATCCAGCAGAAATGCTGAAGTCAGCAGAAGAGCTAGTCTTGTTCCTGTTCTTGTTGTTGTTGTTGTTGTTGTTTTTGTTGTTATATTTTGTTTGTTTGTTTCTCAGGAAACTATTCTATTCATTTTTTTTTTTTTTTTTTTTTTTTTTTTTTTTTTTTTTTTTTTGTCAGGGACTTTCCCAGACATGTGGGTGAGAAGTCATGATTGTCCCATTTTTTCAAGAAAAGTGATCGTGAAAGTCAGTCCACAGAGGTGAATGTCACTCCTGAGCTTGATCGGAAAATGTCATACATCTATTTTGACCATTTGTTTGTATTTCTGGCTGGAAGATAATAACATGTCACAGTCACAGGCGGGATTCAGAAGAGGACAGTCTACCACAGATCATATTTTTACCTTATGCTCCGCAGCTTCGGTATATTTGAGCAAACCTGGAAAACTATATGTATGTTTTGTCGATATAAGAAAGACGTATGACTTAGTTCTACATGTAGTCTAATTGAGAGCCCTGATTTAAGCTTGCACATCTTGTACATTTACAAAAACAGTAATGGTAATGTGCGAGTCCTTAAAAACATTCGTACGTGTGCAGAACAACTTCACAGACTCGATTGCCCGCAAGGTTTGAGACAGAGATGTCTTGCAAGTACACAACCTTTTCTCCGCAGTCATCAATCAGTTATCAGAACAATTGTCAGTAGAAGAAAGCATGGTGTACAACGTTGTCCCGGTCTTGTTGAACTATTCATTCTGATGTTTACAGATGAATTTGCACTAATGTCAAGTTCACCGTTTGGCTTACAGAACCACCTTAACTGTTTAGTTAAGGCCTGTACTGAGCTCAAAATTGAAATAAATCGTGACAAAACTAAAGTGATGGTTTTAGGAATGGAGGGTTCCTTGGGAGACATGACATATATTGGAACAGAACAACTCGAAGTCGTAAACAGCTATGCACATCTAAGCTTTAATTTCACAACAAACATGAGCGCATATCAAACAGGAAAACCCTTAGCGATCAAAGGTAAATGAGCAACTACCGACATTATATCGATCTCTGAGGCAAATTGATAGTATGATGAAAGAAACATTTTTCAAACTGTTCAACAAGAGCTTGAACTGACTCTTGTATACGCTTCTGAAATATGGGGACCGTTGGAGGACAGTAATCAGGTAGAAAAAGGTCCATTTGTATTCATGCAATAAGTTCTTGAATATGCCTGTGCGCACTCCATCACTCACGGTTTACGCAGAACGAGGACAGTACCCCCATTGAAGTAAATTGTTGTGTTAGAGCTGTGAAATAGAGCTACGTAGGTGGATACAGACTGCCTACCGAAGCAGGCGTATGTCGTACTAATTAAGCTGAATAACCAAGGGAACATGAACTGGGTCACAAAAATTAGGATACCTTTATAGACATTGGGTTCCATTTTGTTTGGCTGAACCAAAGTAAGGAAACATGATTTGATGTTTCCATCTGTTTTTACGTAGCAAAACAAGAATGTTTGTATACATGAGAGAGAGAGAGAGAGAGAGAGAGAGAGAGAGAGAGAGAGAGAGAGAGAGAGAGAGAGAGAGAGAAAGAGAGTAGACGTTTCACCTTGTACACCTCATTCAAAACTATGTTTGTATCAGAAAAAAAAAAAATTCTGACATTAAGATAACGTGCTTCAGAGAATCTTTGACGAAGTTAGTGACATAAACTTTCACAGAAATCGTTTCATGAGGGATACTTCTGTGGAAAGGAATGACTTCCCCTTTCTTTGGAGTCCTCCTCCTCCTCCTCCTCCTCCTCCTCCTCCTCCTCCTCCTTCTTCTTCTTCTTCTTCTTCTTCTGCGTATGCAGGCTGATACTCCTGCAGACACTTCCTATATGGACGGGTAAGTATTAATCCCATCTACCCAACAAAGGGGGTAGATTTTTGTGCATATGACCGTTTTTGTTTGTTTGTTTTTTGTAGAGTCCATTCATTGAGTATATAGTATTATGAGTGCTGTGGGCATGATGACTTACAACAGACATACAGACTGACACAGAACTGACGAAAAGCTGACATTGAGGATTGGCATGGCCTGCCTGTTTGAAGAAAGAGGGGTCAGTGTCATATGGAGAGAGATGTTGTGGTCAGGCCACTGGGTGGGTCTCTCTCTCTCTCTCTCTCTCTCTCTCTCTCTCTCTCTCTCTCTCTCTCTCTCTCTGTGTGTGTGTGTGTGTGTGTGTGTGTGTGTGTGTGTGTGTGTGTGTGTGTGTGTGTGTGTGTGTGTGCATGGCTTCTGACACAGATCACTTTGCACGTGCGCAGGGCACGTTGATTGAAGTGAGCTATTTGGCAGTCAGTTGTGTTGTGGCCATAGACTTGGTATGTAACAGTCTGGAGAGGCTCGTTTGAGAAGATTATTTTTTAACCCAGCCATGTGGTTAGTATATAGTCAAAATATAGTGACTCTGCTGGAGGAGTAGGTGAAGTTGTCCAGTGGTCTATGTGTGATGGCAGCAGTCCAGTGTTGAGCTAGTGGACTGATGTTTGTCAGTATGGGCTGACCTTGTCCAGCAAGCAGTTTTAGGCCTGCAAGTCTGTGTGACTGGCCTGTGACCCTGTGGAGGTTCTCTGTTTCGTCATCCTGCCTGACCAGCTCCTGGTTGACCGCAGGGTTCAACAGCAATATTTGTCTGGTAACAGTGTGCCCTGAGAGCACCACCCCTCTTTTCCCAGTGATGTCTTAATGTAGAGGCACCATGCCAGATGGCCCATGGCAGTGTGAGAGGTCTGCAGTCAAAAGTGGGCCCTATAGCCTGTAGCACTTACAACTCAACCTTCCCTAGCCACAGTAAGGCAGCACCTCCCTTCAGTTGTTGATCCAGACCTGTAATTGGGTGTCCCCTGCAGGTCTTCATTGCACCCAAATACCTGTCGACCTGTTTGTATACAGGGAAATCAAAGAAAACCAAGGAATGGGAGAAATATCCAGACCACTTGAAACACCTCTACCAAATTGCCATCGCTCCAGAACTTGGAAGACATTGCCAAAATGGCCAGAAGGCAAAACCAATGCAGAAATTCAGATGCAGGTAGAAGACCTTTGCACAAAAGATGATATTGTAATATACACTGATGGTTCTGTCACCAAAAGTAAGTCAGGCTAGGGATACACAGTGAAGCAAAATGGCCAAACTATCCAGGAAGACAATGGTGCACACAGTTTAACAACTTCAAGTCTAATAATGATGGTAGAAGCAGTGACACAAGCACTCCACTGGCTTTCATCCAAAAGCCAATTTCAATTCGACAAGCCATGATTCTAAATGACTCCATGAACCTTCTTCAGAAAGTGAAAAGTGGAATGGGAAGCCCTGCTTGGAATGAACTAATGCCCACCCTTCCATTGGAGAGACTCGTATGGGTGTACTGCCCTGGGCATGCTAGAGTTAAAGAAAATTAGAGAGCAGACATACCGGCTGGCAAGACAACAATAAGAACTGGATTGCAGGTGGCCGATCTGATGTGATAAGAAATCTGAAGAATCAGTTAAGCAAACAAGAGCAAAACCATAATACCATAGACCATCTTTCAGATTTGAACATCAAGAGAGGAAGTGGCTGCACATCCAGACTTAAGGGAAGAGCAAAAAACATTACCTACCAAACAATGGAATAATCTCAAGGCCAACACTGCGAAGACTTCTAGGGAAATGAATAAAGTCATACTGGGCCTTTCCAATAACAGACACAAAAGATGAAACACATGTCAACTGAGATCAGACATTGATCTCTCAGGGCGCCCAGCCCATATTGCAGCCATGTGTGCGCTGGTGTGTGTTCATCAGTGGGTGATGGCAGCGTGTTAATTAGCGAGTCCAAGGACATGAGTGTGTAAGGATTGGTATGTGAGCGTGTGTGTGTGTGTGTGTGTGTGTGTGTGTGTGTGTGTGTGTGTGTGTGTGTGTGTGTGAGTGAGTGAATGTGTATGAG